>BMAW01120957.1:0-29556 GCA_019974015.1 Nephila pilipes | reverse complement strand
ACACACATGAAGGTCATTATTAAATATTATTGTTGACAGACATTTATTGTTGTTATTTGCCACACATTATTGTCATTGACATACAGTCACATTATTATACACATTATTATTGTTGGCTACAGCTCATATTACTATTATTATTATATATTACAAACTATTACATATTACAGTCATACATTATTATTGGCCTTTATTATTATGAGTGGTGTTGTTGCTACACATAACCGGTTATTACACATTATATTATTAGTCATATACATGTATTATTGTTGGTTGACATACAAAATTGATGAAGTTATTATTATTATTATACATACATTACAATATTATGACACAGTCAAGGCTGTATTATTGCCAGTCATACATAACTATTGTTGATATAGTCATATTATTACACATTCTTTTACATAAGCAAGGAGCAAGTTATGCCAGTTTATTGACATGTTTTTAAACACACACATACAGTCATTATTATTGGCTCATACATATTGTTATTATTACACAGTCATTGCCAACCATACATTGGCTGTTGTTGCTTATTATTGTTTATTATTATTATTATTATACTATTGTTGTATGAAACATGTCATTATTACGTTGACAGCTTCCATATTGTTGAAGTTGGTTGCTGGCTGCCACACATATACATATTTGGTTGTTGGGGTTTATTATTATTATTATTGGTTTATTATTATTATTGTTGTTGTTGTTGGCTGGCCATTATTATTACATGCAGTCATACATTATTAACAGTCATACATACATTATTATTATTATATAAACATGTTGTTACACATATTATTATTGCTATCATTATTACATATATTGGCTATTATTATTATTATTACATATTATTATGAAATATTATTGCTATTATTATTATTGTTATTAGTCAAGAGCTACTATTATTATTATTATTATTACATGATGTTGTTATTATTATTATTATTGTTGATATTATATACATATTATTATTATACACAGTGATATTATTATTATTATTATACATAAATATATTATTTTTTTCACACATACACATACATGTTATTGTTGTTAAAGCCATATACATTAGTTATTGCCAAATATTGACACATAGTTATTATTAAGGTTGTTACATAGTCAGTTATTGGCTACATATGCAGCTTGCCATATACATATGGTTGGCTACAAACCGGCAGAAAATGCAACACCATGCAAGGAATCATCAGAACAAAATGAAATTCGCCGCAGCAAATGTCAATTATAGGATATTATGCAAATTAATAAAGTTTCAGAGCCATCGCGCGTGCGCGGCGCGCGCAGCGCCCTCTGAATTGATGCTGAAAGCGTATAAATAAAGTGCTGTAGCGGGACGTTGAAAAAAGTCTATGATTATTTGTTAGTGGCAAACGTTTAGTGAGACCTGAGTATGCCTCCACGACGGAAGAATAAGAAATTCAAGCAACTTACGGAGTTTGAACGAGGGAGGATAATCGGCCTTCGAGAAGGAGGATTTTCCTATCGCGCAATAGCAGCTCGTATGCAGCGGAACAGTTCCACAGTGATGCGAGTTTGGAAGCAGTGGACCGACGAGCACTGAACAACTCGAAAAACAGGCACTGGACGACAGAAGGTGACGTCAGAGCGCGATGATCGACACCTGCTCCGCATGGCGGTGAATGATCGCACAGCTTCCTCCAGGCAGCTGGCAGCACGTTTGTCTACTGCTACAGGTGTACAATTGTCGGCTTCGTCAATTCGTCGTCGTCTGCTGCGCCGTGGATTGCGTGCAAGGGTGCCTTTATACAGGATTCCCCTCACGGCGAATCATCGACGGCTGCGTCGGCAGTGGGCTCTTGAGCACAGAGACAGGCGAGCTGATTGGCACCAAGTTGTCTTTTCAGATGAATCACGCTTCAATTTGTGGACCCATGATGGCCGTGTTCGTGTTAGACGTTATGCCGGTCAACGCTGCCTTCCTGAGTGTATTATTGAACGACATAGTGGTCGAACACCCGGAGTTATGGTCTGGGGTGCGATTTCGTATCATGGACGATCCAATTTGATACGAATTGAGGGTAATCTCAATAGCAACAGGTACGTCCGTGAAGTGCTACAGCCCGAAGTCGTTCCTTTCCTTCAAGGCATCCCTGGAGCTATCTTTCAGCAGGATAATGCACGCCCACATGTTGCGCGGACTGTTCGAGACTTCTGTTCAGCACAACGCATGCAACTTCTTCCTTGGCCTGCTTATTCACCGGATATGTCGCCTATTGAGCACGTGTGGGATATGGTTGGTCGGCGTCTCGCTCGTGATCCGCGTCCTGCAGTTTCATGGTGCCACGGATCAATACTAGGGGTGACCGTGTATTGTAGGCAATGGCACCCCATACCATCACACCGGCTGTGGGAGCAGTGTATCGCTGTAAAGCAAAGGCAGGATTAGGCGTTCACCACGGAGTCTTCACATACGAAAACGATTGTCATCACTGCTGAGATTGAAGCTGGATTCATCGCTAAAGACGACCTGGTTCCATTCCGCTGCAGCCCAGTTTCCTCGTGCGCGGCACCACTCCAAACGGAAGCGTCGATGGGTGGTCATCAAGGGCAACACATGTAATGGGTGCCACGATCCCAAATGTCCTTCAGCCAGGCACCTTCGTATGGTTCGAGAAGACACAGGGGTCCCAAATGAAGGTACTACCTGTGCTTGGATGGCAGCCGATGAAGCAGTTGGCTGTACGCGTGCATTTCTTACGTAAATGACATCTCTCGGATCCACTGGTCCCAACACCTCCTCACAACACAATCAGAGCGTCCTAATTGACGAGCTACTCGCCTTGCTGACCACCCAGCTTCAATCATGCCGATGATTCTCCCCTTCTCAATTTGCAACAGCTGCTCATATTGTCTTTGAAAACGGCGTAATGATATGTCTACCACAGCTCTTCCTTTGTAAACGATTCATCACACTCAAACAAGCCTTGATTACATGTCTTATACTCCACGAGAACGACGTTAATCGCAGTCTACCGGCTATACGTAATAAGCAATCACGCTGCATTTCTAATCATTTGCATATGTCTCCGATATGTACCTTCATACCAAGTTTTGTTACGATCCCGCAATTATTTCTGGGTGCGCTAATTTTTTTGTCCATGATTGTTGAAATGCTTATTGAGTATCTATGTTTCAATACTATGAAAGTAATAACCATTTAATAAGGAATGGAATTTCTTTTTACAAATAAATGTTGCAATTTAGTTTAGTATATCTTGTTGAACCTTGTTGAACATAACTGAGTTGGTAGTGAAAGTAATATCAGAATTTACATTGTAATTTCAAAACATTCACAATAACACTTATTTTTTTTCTCATTATTACAATTAACGTCGTATTAAGAGCAACTCAGGCTATCACACTAATACTTATTTCAATTATTATTTAAATGAAATGATATTGATTTCAATTATAATAAACGCTTATTTGACTGAATTAGCTTTAATTGTGTAATTGACTCTGACCGCTTTTTCCTTTTTATTATAATGCAAATCGACTTTAGCGTTTTCGATTAAGGGTTTTGATTATCCACTACACGTATATTTTGAATGAGAAACTTAATTATCAAAGATAACTGAATTTATAATCAGAATTAGGAAGCTAATGTATTTATTTAAGAAAAATTTGTAATTGGAAAATAATTACCGCTTGGAAAGATATGTTACTAATTTTAAAAATCAAATCACACAGTGTACTGTATAAGAAAGCACTAAAGTAAAAAATTATATATAAAATAATAAAAAGAATAAAAACACTAAATTGAGAAATAAATAACATAAAATAGAATGATATATAATGGTTAAATGGGAAAATTTAAAAGAAATAATAAAATTATAAAAAATAGAAGTATAAAAAAATAAACCGAAGAATAGAAAATGAAACAGATAATGATTTAAATTCTAACTAGGAATAAAAATTAAATTAAACGTTCTATACAAAGATCGCATGTAGCGATTCAAGGTGACCTGTTTTTATAGTTATTACTTAAATACTGAATTAAATAAAAGAATTACAAAATATATTTAAGCTACATATAATTAAAATTTTAAAAAAAAGAAAAACTAGATCATTTATTAAAATGAACATATTTAAGCTAATTGTGGTTAAAATTAAGGCAAACAGTAAATTGCTAAATTTAATATGTTTAAAATAAATGTAATTAAAATTGAATCAAATTAAAAAATTAAAAAGTGCTCCACCTAAAACAATAGCCCTTTAGGTGGCTAATAACAGTAAATCAATATTAAAATCATCTGGTCCCCAAAACATTCCAAAAAGGAAACCAAACTAAAAAGACGTAGTTTGAAATTCTTGAGTCTAAAAAAGACTGCCTCTAGCTAGAAATTCTGAATAATGCTATTTATTTTCAGTCATATCTTGATACCAGTTTACTTATGATTTAAAGAACTACATAAATCAATAAGTAAATAAAATACTTAATTTTTCATATTTTTTTCACTTCAAACCAATAAAAATATTAGGGGGAAATTACTACGAGATATTTTTGAAAATTGAGTTCTTTGGTGATGAAAGTAGGTATCAGACACATACTGCATATATTTTATTTCAATCCAATAAAAAAATTCAAGAGAAATCGAAACTAACAAAAATGTTTTTTCTCCTATTCTGCTGCCGGCAACCTGGTGCCCTCACACATCAAGTTTCATAAAACATCACACCTGTACTCTGTTAAAAGTACACTAAATATTGATAGAACAATCAAACGCACTACAAATTACATTACAAATTATCACAAACATGAAATACAATGCAACAATGAACTAAATATAAAGTTTTATAGATTAAATTATTTCAAGTGGATAAATCAATTAAATTGGGCGTTTGTACCGACCCTTGGCAGTTCGAACAAGACAAGAACGTATGTGGCCATCACGACCAATAATAACGTCTTCAATTATTCCAAGAGGCCACAAGTATTTAGATTTAGTGGTCCCTTCTATAAGTACTACGTCTCCCCGTTTTTGATCCTTTTTCCAGATTTCGATTTACAAATTCATGTGCATTTCGCAACTGCATCAAATAATTATTTTTCCATTTTTGCCCGGATTTGACGTAAAAGTTTAGTTTGATACAATATTCGAAGAGACAAATTTTCCTTTGTAGAAGGTTAATACTAAAAATGTCTACAAAATGTAAAGGATAACTAAGATTTTTCTATCCAGGAAACAGAAAATGGGCTGGAGTAAGAGGTAATGGTTCACTCAAATCATTACCTGTATAAGTTAGGGGTCTATTATTCAATATAAATACAATTTCGACAAGAATAGTTGTCATTTCTTCAATGCTAAGATACGCCCTTCCGAGAATTTTCCTTAAACGCCCTTTAATACTTGTCATGAGCCGTTCGTAGAAACCACCCCACAAAGGACATTTGGGGCAATAAACTGCCATGTTATCTCACGAATGGCTACAAATTTCTTTAAATCCAAATCAACTATAATTTTGGAAAATTCTTTCAAGATGTTTTCAGTTGTTTTGAAACTCTTAGCATTATCCAAAATGACTACTTTACAACTACCCCTTCTTGCTAAAAATTGTCTTAAAGACGAAATAAAACTTTTCGCTGTCATATCAGTTATTAGCCCGATGAGATCGAAGAATAACGGGACCAGTCAATTCCGGTCACCGTAAAAGGGAGATTTTCAAGAACTCTATTTTTTGGTAGTTGTGTTGTTATTTGTTGAGCAGGTTTCAAACAGCATTTTCTACAAGTCAAACTGCCTTTCAAAACCTTTTGACAATCTGTCTATCCCTCGGAATCCAATATCTGCTTCGAAATTTAGCAAGAGTCGCAGACACCCCACCGTGGCAACTTCGTTATGTTCTCTAAAAATTAACAACTCAGTAAATTTTGAATGGTTTGGCAAGAGTATCGGGTGAATTTCATTAGAAGAAAATTCACACTTTCTTCAAGACTGCCCTTGACACGCAAAACATTATTGTCATCTAAAAATGGAGCTAACTTCTAAAGAGACGAGATATTAGAAATCAGTTTAACAACTTTAATGCATTACAATTCGGAAGCGTAGACAAGATTTTTGTTCATATTTTATCCAATCCTGTTCTGTTTCTTAAAGTTCAGATACATTACAAGGTCCTATTTCTATTGGTAGTTTCTGAAGTCTATTGACAAATATTTTAATTAAAAATGTAATTTTTAACACTTTATATAAGTCGCTATACATATTCAAGTCTAAAATAATCTGGAAATCATGTACTGCACATTTATATTGAACTATTTGAAATTCCTTCCGTAACTCTAGATCTCCAATAGGATTCTCAATTTCAATTTTACCTGGCCAAAACTCACTTGATTTACTCAACTGAGGTGGTCCGTGCTACCACAATGAATTTTAGGCTAAATCTGAAGCCGGGATACCTCTGGAAAGGATATCTGCGGGATATTACTTCTCTAAACAATGAAACCATTGGTCTCGTTCAGTCAAATTTTTAATCTCTCTGACTGTGTTTTTTACAAAGGGTTTATAATTGTCGATTTTAACCTTTTTCCAATACGCGCATATTCTTAAATCGGTCCAGAAATAAAATTTTGCTTAAAATTTTAAACATTTACTTACCTGATTAGATAACCTAGAAGATAACAAGCATCCGAGCAATTCCAAACTAGGCAAAGTTACTGATTTTAGAGGGGCAACCCTACTCTTTGAATATACAAATTTAACAATAATTCTGTTATCATGAGTAACTCCTCGAAGAAATACCACGCATCCATATGCTGTTATGGAAGCATCTGAAAAGGAATGAATATCAAATGAAATAAAATTATACAAATTGAACTCAGAAAAGTAGTATCTAGGGATCTCGATGCTATTTAGGTATTTAAGCTCACAACACCACAACTGCCACTTGCAATCTAGTGAGAATGAAATTTTATCGTCCCAGTCTATTTCAGCTGCCCAAAGTTCTTGGAGAAGTATCTTTAGTATAATGATGAATGGTTCCAAGAATCCGATTGGATCGAAAATGCGACCAATTATCTGCAATATGAATCTTTTGGTGCTGTAACTATTGGCAAAAATGTTTATCAATTTTCTAAAGTTTAAAAAGATCATATCCTTGTTAGGATTCCAGGTTAGTTTCAGAACCTTCGCAGGAGCACCACTTCTTGCTTCGATGGTTTCGTCTTCTTGATTTTCAAAGCCTGCTTTCCTCTAAGGTTCACGAAGTCTTACTGAAATTGTCTGCCATTGCCAAAGTACCATTCAAGCATTTTTTAAAATTTCCACGCTTTCGGTAGTAATTTTCAGGGCTGTTTCTACCTGTTCAGTACCTCCAACAAGGTCATCAACCCAGAATGATTTTAAAAGTGTTTCACAAGTTTCTGGGAATAAGTCTTTGTACTGTTCGAAATGAAATTTCAATGTTGCTACAAGCAGGTAAGGACTCGGTGTAAGGACGAATAAAAAACGAGTAAATTTCAATACAATAATTTTATTCCAATTTAAATTTTCTGTTCCAAAAAAATCTGGTAATTCTTCCGTCTTCTGTATTTATTGAAATTTGCAAAAATCCTTGCCATATGTCAGCTATGTATACAACGGCATTTTCTCGAAATTTGATCAAAAGTTCATATAACTTAGGGTTCCAATTAATTCCAGTTTTTAGACATTTATTCAGTGAATATTGTCCTTCTTCGTGAGCCGCTCCATCGAACATGATTCTCCGATGACTTCTGACTTTGTCTTCTCGAACGACAGCATGGTGGGGCAAGTAAAATGAAGACTCATCAGCTAACCCTTCTATCATACAAAACTCAAATACTCCTTCTTCAAGGTAACAGTCACCAACATGTCAATACTCTTTATACAACACTGGATAACGTTTAAATTTCTCGATTAAACCCTTAAAACGTCTCAATGTCACTTCCTAATTATTTCCTAACTATGCTTGCATGCCTTCTTTCCAATGCAACTTAACACAATATCTATTTTTCACTAATTGAACCAATTCATTAAATCCCTTTAAACCTTCCTTGTCTTCCATACCTGAATCTATTTCATCACCTCTAATTCGTAAATTTTCCAACTCTCGAAAGCGTCTCATTTCAGCGGACACCAACTCCTTTTCACTCAGAACGAAAATAACCGACGTAGAATCCCTTATCTCATCACATCTACCTAGTAGCGACCATCCAAATTTAGTTTTTATAGCTACCAATGACGAATTAAACCATTGGAACCCTTTTATCAAATCCCAGTAATAATCTGCTTCCACTAACAACGAAATCGGGCAATCGCTTGACAACTACTTAAAATGAATTGTCAAAGCTAAACCACTATACTCCATTTCAGCACATATAAGCCGATCTGGAACCCGAATCGAAGCTCTCGATATTTCGTCTATTTCCAATGCATCTACAACCACTTCCCTTCCGTCCAAAATATTTCGTAGTTTTCATCTTGAATTGCGACTATCCTTCAACCTAGGATTCTTAGCTCCAAGTGAATAATTAGTTAATCATTCCGATCCTATAATTTTCAAACCCAACTTCTCAGAAATACTTTTTTTGTTGCTACGTTGAGCTTAGGAATCCCAATACAAAAGCCCAACTCCTAGAAGTAGCGACAACATACGAGTCGTGTCATGCATCGTATAACCCACCACCTAGGCAGGAGCAGTATCAGCGCGCAAGGTGTCAACAGGGTAATAATAGACCGAATTTTGATAGACGGCGTTCACCAAATATAATGTATGATAAGAGGCCACAGTATAATAATGGATATCACCAGCAATGAAATAGATATCCACCTTCAGGGTTACGGCAACAAAACTACAGGAGATTAAACTAATAGGCGATCAAATAGTAGGAGGTCCTCGATCGCGAGGATGGCAAAATCCTCCAGTAATGGCAAACACCATGAAAATAAGGCCTATAAATATTCCTCATATACCCGTTATACTGCATGATACCTTTATAATAGCATTATGGGATACGGGATATCGTTTGTATCGCTTGAACTTTATAATCGCTATTTTTACTTTGTTAAAAAGCTAGAGTCGAAACTCACCGTATTCACGGCGTAGGGAGCAACTTGTAAAACCCATTAGAAACTTTAAAAAACAATGGCAATTTCATGTAGTGGAAGGTTTGCAGTACCCTTGCGTTCTGGGTGTGTATTTTATGAAGGCGTCTAAAATTACGCAGGAATTTGAGGCAAACGCCTTAAGTATACCTAATGGAGAGATTCGACAAGTTAACTATAAGGAAGTAAAAGCGGTCGAAATTGATCTAACTAGAACGGGTTGTAAAAGTGTCAGCAACAACAGTTGCAGCAGCTCTTCAAGAAGTACGCGGAGTTATTTTCAGATCAGACAGGTCTCACTCATGTGCTCTACCACGAAACTGATACGGGAGATCAACCTCCGGTAGCGTCCCGACCTTATCGATATGATAGAGTCAAAGAAAGCATAATATAACTTCACATTCAAATAACGATGGAAGAAGGAACTATTATGCCCATTCAATCCCCATAAGCTTCTCCAGTGGTTTTATGTAGAAAGAAAAATGACAAACCTGTCGATTCCCCTGACGCGCATAGGTTCGCAATAGACTATAGGAAACTGAACGCTATCATTAGGTACCCTAAGTACTCATTGATGATAATCGATGACCTATTAATGAACATTCAATAAAATTGTACATGTCTACGTTAGACCTCAAGTCTGGGTATTTTCAATTGGCTATCAATCTTCTCGACATACCTAAGACGGCGTTTGTCACTAAAAAGGGGACGCAGGAATTCAAAAGGATGCCTTTCGGATTATCAGGGATTGCCCTCACGTTTCAACGAGCGATGGATATCATATTAAAACCAGATATTGAGAAATTTGTTTATGTTTATATAGATGATGTTATATTTACTTCGGGGTCATTTGATGATCACGTCCATCATAGATTTCCATCATAGATCTTGGAGATAGATTTGCAGTTGTTACAGGACGCTGGGTTGACTTTAAACGCTGAGAAATGTCATTTTGGTCAAGAAGAATTGACGTATCTAGGAGTGATCATAAATAAGAACGGGTTGCACACCGATCCTAACAAAATTAAAGCTGTTCTTGATATACCCACCCCGAAAAATGCACGACAGGTTTCGAGATATTTGGGGATGACGAGATGGTACCAAAAGTTTATCAGGGGGTACTCCGAACTGTGTGAACCGTTGGACGCACTTAAGCGTAAAAAGATCAAGTTTCAATGGACTTCTGAGGCACAAAAGGCCTTTAACACGCTAAAGGTCACGTTGACTTCAACGCCAGTTTTATAGTTGCCTGATCTAAATGCCCCTTTTGAATTGCACACCGATGCTAGCTCAGTAGGATTAGGTGATGTTTTGACGCAGGGGGAAAGGCCCATAGCATATGCTTCGAGAGCGCTAAACAAAGCAGAAAGAAATTATTCCATAACTTAAAGGGAATGTTTGGCAGTGATTTGGGCTTTAAAAAAATTCCGTTCATATTTTGGGCATTGTCCAACAAAAGTAGTAACGGACCATGCAGCGCTGACCAAGTTAACGAACGGGAAAAATCTTTCAAATAGAATTATAAGATGGGCGTTAAAACTGGCAGAATATAACATAGAACGGAACATAGGCCAGGGATTCAGAATGTGGTGGCCGATATATTGTCCAGACAGCCTTTGAAAGGACAGGCACTTGAGAGTGTCTCTTGCGCCATTATCAATTCGCTAGTATTAACGTCGAGAGAACAGCTGAAAGGTGAACAGAGACAGGACCCGGAGTTGGGTCATATTTATCGATATTTGGAAAACCCGGAGGATTTGACAATAAATGCAGTAATATGTGAAAATTGGTACCAAGACTTTAAACTAAATGATGGTATTCTTTTTTAAGCAGATTTTCTAACTTCTGAACACGAACTACGAGCTTATATTCCACAAACTCTGCGTGAATCTTTGGTGAAAGAGTTTCACGATAATCCATTGGCGGGTTATTTGGGCATAAGAAAAACTTATGCCACATTCAAAGCGTCGTGCTACTTTCCTAAGATGAGAAAAATCGTAAGCGAATATGATTCAACGTGCGACATATGTCAGCGCTACAATTATAAAAACGCGCTTCCAGCTGGACAATTAATTTCTGTAAAAACGGTTTACCCAAATGAACAAATTTCTTTAGATTTGTTAGGACCGAACCCAGCCTCGAAACCCGAAAGGCATCGTTTTCTTTTAGTAATCGTCGATAGTTTTTCTAAATGGGTCGAATTAATTCCATTACGAAAAGCATCAGCTAAAGCAGTGGCCACTGCCTTTTTAAAAATTATATATCTAGATACGGATCTACAATTACGGTAGTCAGCGACAACGGACCCCAATTCGTTTCGGAAATATTCGAGGAACTATGTTGCACCTTGAACATCGCGCACATAAAAACTACGGCTTACAGGCCGAAAGCAAACGCTTCAGAAAGAGTCAATAGGAACATAGTACAAATGATTGCCAGTTACGTGCAATCGAACCATACTTCTTGGGACCAATTTCTTCAACAGTTTGCATATGCAATTAGAACAGCAGTGCATGAAACAACGGGAAAGACCCCAGCCGAACTATTTTTAAAACGTAAATTGATAACGCCCTTCCTAAAACTGGTACAAGCCCCCGAGCATGGAGATATGGTGTCCAGGGATATTGAAAATCTCTGAACAGAGGTTCAACAAAGAACGGAGATGCAGCAAAATAGACAGGCTCTATACTACAACAAGTGAAGAAGGGAATGGACAGTTAAGATAGATGATCTTGTGTTAATGGAAACGCATCCAATCAGTAAAGCAATACAGAAAAGGGTAGCGAAATTTCAGCCCAAATTCGAAGGACCCTTCAAAGGGGTTCGAGTGTTTCAAAACAATGTAGCGATTTTAAAGCATGGAAGAGAGACCACTGTAAATATTGACCAAGTTAAGTTCTACCACCAAAGGAAGGGCAATAGAAAGGGGGAGTTGATTGAACGAAGTGTCCATAGGGAGGATCGGGAAATAGCGTCTTGACATAACAGGCAGGATATTTATGTGGAGAGCCCCGAATCGAAGTCAGTTAGACACAAATGTAAAGCGAGGCTAGACCGCCGAAAACCACAAACGAAGCGGAAGACCTCAGTTGAGAGTAATGGGGGTAGACCGCAAAAAAGACGTTTCTTAAAGAAAGTGATAGATCCCGGCCGGCAAGGTAACATATATAGGGATAGGCCAACTAAACGGCAATTATCTCGGAATTCAACCTCCTCTCTAAACTCACCTCCACCTCCAAAAAAGAGAATCCCCTTAAGGTTAGACACAAGTCGGAAAAGGCCACCAACGTCATCCCTGCATAATACCAGGCCTGCCAAATGGTCTCCAGTTCCGTTGAGAATAGGGCGAGAGGATACAACTACCCGAGAGGACCAGTCAACAGGAGCCACCTACATTCGACAAGTTGAAATAGAACCTCACCGCAAGACAAGAGCAGACAGCAAGGAGCCCTTACAACCTCCGCAGCAGGAACAGGCATCGAGGAAAGGCATCCGACATTTCAGCAGAGGAGCGAGCCTTCATGGAGCGAATATGGAGCAAGAAAACTATCCAACTGCCAGAGAGCCTAGTAGGAGAAATAGCTTCACGCTAAAACGGAATCAGGTCTAACAAAGCCGAGACTAAATATCAAGTTGTATTGCTTTTTGTTATTCTAAATTGACGTGACGAGAAGATATTTTTGGGAGAGCAAGTCTTTGGTTTTACGGCTTCAGTTCCAATATGGCAAACAGCTTTGGCTCCTACTCCACTAAGAGTTGCGGACATTAATGGAAAGTTAAAAAAATTTTTTAGTTAATTGTAAATCACCAAGTTGGTGATCTTTCCGGATTGAAAGTATTTAAAGTTGGTTATACAGATTGGAACTTTTAAATTGTAAACATTTGTTAAAGTGTAACACTTGTTTATGCATTGACTTGTTTTTTTAAGAGTAGCTATCATGTTATTTTGCATGAATTATGTATAGTCACTTCATAACTGTATTTATGTTATACATCTGGTCACATCGCGGCGTAATTAGGGATCACGACTAATATTAATTCTTAGCGCTGCGTTAAGCTCGCATTTTGTATTATTCCGTCTCTTGACCAGATCGCGTCATTCATCAATTCCTTGAATGTTATGTGAAAAATGAGATATATTTGTATGAATGATAGTGTTTACTAATGTATAGAGCTTGACAAAAAGATGTACACTGCAATCCATTTCAGGGTACCAGACCCTGTGACCGTAACTTTGTACAGGAGCCGAAGAATCAGATTCTCCAGCTGAGGAGGAATAAGAAGTCCAGGAAGATGTTGTATATTAATAAAGATCATGTATAAAATTTTTACATTTCAGTTTTTTGTAAGCTCACTTTGGGTAATGATGGCTTTTCGTAATGATGGATTGATCTAGAGTACTTAGCCCTGTTGGGCTGTAAGCTTTGGTGTGGTACTATTGCTTGATAACTTCAAGTGTCCAGTACAATTAGGTATTATGATAAGTAAGCTAACACATGGATCAATACGTCCCGAGACTAACATTGAAAACAACATTTTTTTTGCAAACTTTTTTTTTATTCATCAACATAACACTTTTGTTAATCACCTTTTAGGGTGATACAATCGTTCCAACGCTTTTCCAAATCTTTTTTGTTTTTTGTTTTGTTTTTTGTTTTGTTTTGTTTTTTTCATTTTTTTTTTCTTCTTTTTTTTTTCGCAAGAAATCTTTTTTGTTGCGAGTAAATAGCGATAAACAGCTTTCTGAATCATCGACTCGTTGCTGTTTTTGTTCCATCGAAAGCAATCGCGGCACCCACTTGGAAAAAACCTTTTTCATATGCTCAATTTTTCATGAAGGATAGTAAATACACTTCCATATGATATCTGTGTCATCTCAGCAATCTCACGGAACTTCACTTTTCGATCTTTCATTATAATTTTTGTCACTTCACTCACATTTTCCGGTGTAACGGCTTCCACAGGTCTACCCGAGCGTTCCGCGTCATTTGTGTCGGTACGACCACGTTTAAACTCGGCAAACCACCGACAAATCATTGCTTTTGATGGACAAGAGTCCGGGTAACATTTTTTCAATCCATTGCACGGTGTTTTTACCCATTAAAAAACAATGTTTTATCAGAACACGAATCTCGGTTTTTTCCATTTTTTAAACAAACTACAAAACGACTTTACTCCAACCTCGATAACTCAGCTGTTTCTGGTCCGATCGACTTAAAATTTTGACACGTTTCAAGCAAAGGTTAGTACTCTAGAAAGACCTGGTTACTGGTTTACTACGAGCGCCATCTTTGGGATAGTCTCAGGAGTTATTGATTGATGTGTTATTAAGTGATATTAAATTTTTAAAATTAAGAGCATGAAAATCTAAGAATATACTACAATATTACTATTGAGAATGCATGATAGGGGTGGGGAGGTACAGGGTTGAAGCACTTGTCCAATCAGGAGGCAGCAGCACTAGCTGATCTGGAGTAGGGTTTTTCGTGGGTAGGGGATCATGACAAGTTTTGGGTTTCATTGAGGGACCCAGTGGCAGTGATGTGATTGGTCGACATCAATGGTTGGTAAGATGGTATATATAAGAGAAGTTGGTTATATTGTAGGTATTGAAATTCAGATTTTTGGGCGATGGTATCTGTATCGTAAATTTCTGTACCTATGGGTTTCCAATATAGAAGGGTTAGAACAATTTTGAATATTAATAAAGAATTTATCACAGATTTCTCTGATATGGTTTTTAATAGTGGGAAGGTCTATGGAGTTTCTTAGGTCTTCATTTCGCATAAACCAACTGGCATTGCAGATCATCCGAATTATATTATTTTGTAGAATTTACAATTTGTTGTGGTGAAATTGAGCTGTATGCCTCCAGACGGGACAAGCGTAGGTTATGATTGGGCCCAGAAGCTGTTTATAGACAAGCATCTTATAATTAAAGTCTAATGCAGAGTTTCGGCGAATTAAGGGAATCACCTTGGATTGCGCCTTAGACTAGCCGTTTAATAGTAGTTTTAGCAGTATAGAGGGACTTCAGGAAGCTTCAAATTTTCAGCTTATTATAACTTTAACTTTAGAGTTCGGAAATTAACCAAGTTTATGATAGCATCCAATTACTTAGGCATTTGGAATTTCATCGTTATTTCGATGGTTTCATCGATGGGTTATTGTACCCAACGATAAATCACGTTTCATTCCTGGGGAGGGCTTGTGACATTGGGTTATTCGCGGTTTCTCTTCACTAACCTTAGGGACTTTTAATTAATATTGATTGCTTTTGCTAAACAACCTTTGCCCAACCAAAAATGAAACGTGAATATGCAGATAGGAATCTGGCAGAAATAAAGTGAAGCGGGAGAGTTAGGATATATATAAACTCTGACTGAAAGTCGTGATAGAGAGTTTGAAGGAGAAGTGGAAAGAAGCTGAAAGGGAAGTGGAAATAATCTGAAAGAGATGTGGAAAGAGAGGTTGAAGGAAGAGTTGAAATAGACGATAGGATTAAAGGCGTAGTATTTAAAGAGATTTAGTGTTCCATATTGCTACATTCGTTATGGAGTTTGAGTTGCCGTCGGGGAAGGATTAGTGGTAAGAGTCTGTTAGATTACTATTGGTGGGTTGAATTTGGTTAGTAGAAATCTTCCCCAGGAGAGCATGTATAGTTGTTGTTATAGTAAATAGGTTAATAAATTCCGTAAATATTGTTCGAGTGTCTCTTTGATTGATTATTGTGTCTTAGTGTTTAATAATTGAATCTAACTATGTTACAAGAGGCAGCCCGGATCGGGCAGGCATCACAACCATATAGACCTAGATTTCTATGTTCTTCTTTGCTTCTTCAAATAGTGCAGCAGTTTTATTTCCCAAAAAGTATTTTCCTTGATCTAATAAGTCTCTCAAAACAGCAGCCTTCGTTACTTTGCTACAGTAGACACTAACTCTACTTCAGCTATTAGCAAGCCCACTGCGTTTTCTTCAAAATGTGATCGAAGCTACAATGTTTCCTTCATTAACATTGTAGGTCAGACATTTTTCCTGCAAATTAAATCAAGAGTTGCACCATTGTCTCTAAGTATTGGCATTTCGATTACATTTACTTCGCCTAAAGTTGTGTATGGAGCCAGTACTTCACTGCAACCGTTTCTGAAATTTTCATTCAAAGCAACAGTTTCATAATTCTTCTGAAGTTTATCATATTGTGGTCGAAGATGTGAATATGACCCGCACTCGTAACATCTAAGCTGTTTTCTTTTCTCGAAATCTCTCTAGTGATTTTTTTCATGGACAGGTTCCTTTTTAATTTGATGTTTAAACCTGTAATCTTTAAGCGATTCTTTTGATTTAAATCCACCATAATGTCCCCTACTTTGGAATATGCAACGAACTTTCTTGGGGAACTCTGTTCTGAAACTTTGCTTTATACTTTCATATGCGTCCAATTTTTCTGCAAGATTATACAGAGTTTTCATCTTGATTAAATCATCGAGAAAATGCTATCTCACTTCACCTGGAACACGGTACTTCAATTCTTCGGTGATCATCAGATCTTTTAGTTTTTCGAAAGCTGTAACCTTTAAATAGGCGATCCACTCTGAAAAATAACTATTTAGTTCATGAGTGGAGTTCCTCCATTACTTGTCTGATGATTTTTGATACCGGTTAAAACATTGCTTTTGCTTCTCGCTGTTTAACTTGTACCTCCGTAATATAATATATTTAACAAAATCATAATCGTTAGCATTTTCAACTGGTTCTCGGGCTATCATATTAGAGAGCGCTGCTGGTAAGACCGCCAACAAGTATGCTACCATTCTTTCTTCATTACTTCAGCAAGTTAAGCTTTTCTCACAAAATTTATCAAATACAAACCCATCTCATCATTCTTTTCATCAAGTTTGGGGATAATTTTAGTTAGCTGTATTTTCGGTACAAAATCGATTCTTCTTCCTGACTTATCATTTATCGACTGATTCGTCTGTGAAAATTCTAATTTTTTCATCTGTAATTCATACTGTTCGTATTCCCTAGCGATTCACTGCTGTTCTTTTCTATCACTAATGACTCTGTCAAGAATTTTTTTAACTTCTCCTTCTACATACAACTGACTATTCAGAATTAATTTCTTTATTTCGGCAACCTTACTAGAAGGATCTACTTCAACCCCTATTTCCTTACAAATTTCCAATAAATCAGGTTTATTACCTTTGGCTAAATAGGCCATGATTTAGGGAGAGAAGATAGAAATACTCAAAAAAAAATTTCAAATTAACTTATTTTATATAAATCTAATTTTCAATTCACAATGAAAAAGTTATGCCTTAGTTTATAACTCTTAAATTAGCACGGACATATTTAGCACTTTGCAAATCAATAATTTAAAATTTTTAGAAAATTATAAACATTTCAAAATTCCCTAAGCTTTATTAATGTATGATATTATATACAAAGTTCAAAATAAAAAAATTCTAATATGTCACTGTAATATCAAACTAAATGCAAACGATCATTTAAATGATTTAATAACCTCTTCATAAGTCATATAATAGATATATTTATCATACTTAAAGCACATAATAATAAGATAAGAAATATTTTCCAACTTTGATAATATTTTTCATTACTTTCTTATTATGAAGGTTATAAATAAATTGTTCACATCGAAAGGAAATCTTACAAACACTTTTCAATTCACAAAAATTAATGTTACCTTAATCTTTCTTTCAAATCAAATAAATCTGAATCGCAATTTCTAAATAAATCTTACAAAAGTACTCAGTAAATAATCAAACAATTCCTACTTATAACAAACAAAACTTAATTTCCTCAACTATTAATTCTAGAGGAAATTCAAGTCTTAACTACCAGTTAAAAAGGAAGTTATTTGAAATAAATCTCTTAATCAGAACTAAATAAACAGTTAACTTTATTCCAACCCAAAATTTAAAACAAAATATGAGTTAAGAATTATTTCATTTTAACATATAATGCATGCAAATTCTCTTAAACAATATATTCTAACCCAACTTTTAATACAATACTAGCTGTACCCTGCCACGCGTTGATGTGGCTCAGTCTGGTTAAATGAAAAGAAAAGAGCTTGTCCATCCAGCCAATTGTAAATCTTATAATGGGCATAATTTTCTTTAATGGATAGTTTGGTTTAATTACAGAGTGTTATTTTATTATTTGTTACTTACAGAGATTTAATCTTAATAATAACTTAAATGCAAAAATACGTAAATAGGTTCATGCAGTTCTTAAAATATTAATAAACATAGGGAAATGATAAACAGCCCAAAACTGAAAAAAAAATTACATTAATTTAAATAATAAAAAAAACAGTCTTAAACAGTTAAATTATATACATATTTTTTACTGCTAGTCGCGTAGCATTACACAGCTTTAGCTGGTTGATATTTCGCAACATAATTGGCACGCCAAATTTCAACTGCAGCATGTAGGATGACATTCTTTCACAACATTTGAAGGCTTAATGCGACAATGAAATGCTTTAGCAAATCACAAAAATATATAAGGAATAATAATAAACCAAAATAAATGCATAACACAAAAATTTATAAGAAATAATCATAAGCAAAAATTATATAAAAGCAAATCACAAAAATAAATAATCATAACAATAAATTAAATACATATATATAAATAGGTTCATGTAGTTCATGAAATAGTAGCAAACCAAAATAAATGCATATCACAAAAATATATAAGAAACAATCATAAGTAAAAATTAATTAAATGCAAATCACAAAAATAAATAAGAAATAATAGTTTAAATGCAAAAATACATAAATAGATTCATGCAGTTCATAAAATAGTAAAAAACATAGAAATGATAAACAGCCCAAAACTGATAAGAAAATTACATTAATTTAAATAAAAAAAAAAAAGTCTTAAACAATTAAAATATACACAAATTGGAAATGGCTCTACCCTGGAGTCTACTTTGCGTGCACGCTGATATTTGGTGTTTTTACAACTCATTCTAAACATTTTATAATTCCTGTATTACACCAGATCATACATAGCATTTTCAAAGAATCCGCACATAACTTCTTTGTACATTCGTTATATCCTTTGGATTAAATTCTAAAATGAGCTTCTGTTCTCAATGTTTCTCGATCTGAGCATTCAAATATTTCTTTTGTGCACTTCGACCAAATCCTATTACAAACTTTTCTGCATTTTGTACCGTAATTGGACTAAACCTTTCTAGAGTTCATTAGAAGCATGCCGTTGGTAAATAGAGAATATGTGATACAAAGCTTTATTTTAGCGTTCTCACAGGCAGTTTGTGGTAACCTGGTTTCTCCTTTTGCTCCGTATTGTATAAACACCATGATGCTGCTGTGATGCAATGTATATATTGCTCTTTTATGTTAGAGACCGCTTTTTGTTTTAATACAGAGCATTCATAATAGAAGTTGATTTCTTTGTGTAGTTTCTTCAAGTTCCTAAGTTTCCACCTAAAGAGATGTCTCGTTGAGAATCGTGGTCTACTGGATGTCAACAGTGAGGTCTCTAGGTGGATCAAGCTGTATCCCTCGTATTAAACCCACATTGGAGTGATATATAAAGTTAATTTATTTTGTTTTCAGACGAGAGGTGGAGGTTAGACTAGAAGTTACTTTCTGGAGCCCTTGTTTGGTGTTTTTGACGATTACTAGTCTTAACCAATAGAATGTTTCTAAAATTTATTGTGCAATTCATTTTAAGATAGAAAATAAGCTGCAGGAATGTAATTGTTTTATTAACTTACATCGTTGAAAATAAACAGTAAAAGATTTTAAGTTGTTTTATTTATAGCATTCAAGTACTGCTAGTAAATGATAAGGAATAGTATCAGATTTATTTAATTTTAGTATATTATTTCATAGTGCCCAAACTCCGCAGTATAAATTTTGGTAATGGATTCAAAATCTAAATCCCGTTAAAATGACTGAGATAGAAATAGTATGTGTGTGTGTCTCTCGGAATAACATACGACTCCTGTCCATTAGAATTGTAACTCAGTTCATCTCATCAAGAAGACTATCCAGCAACCAAGGTACTGTACATTTCTTATAGTTCTAAAGAAGAATATTGATAAATTAAAATTATTGAAAAATTCTTCAAACAGCCATTACAAAGTTATTTAATCACTTGTTCGTTCTAAGATTTCAATAAACAAGAGTGATCAAACGAAACTTTTAGAACACTTTTCAATGGCATAAAAAAGCTAAGGAACTAAATTGCTTAACAAAGGAGTAGTACTTGATCACGGATGGTTACGCTTGATGTGAATCGCAAAGCTTCTTGAATTATGATAAAATTAAATGAAGTTAAATTCAAAATCAAAATGTAACTTGAAATTAAAACTGAGCAACAATCATAGTCCCCACTACAATTCAGTTTCCAGTCAATAATATAGAATTACAAGCCGTACCGCTACCATTAATGCTAAGATTAGAATTCCTACATTTAGTGGAGATCTACTACACTTCCTAGACTTATGTAACTACTAACGCCATTGACACTAATGATTCATTAATGTAGTCGACAATTCATTTAATTTGATCTTTATCCAGCAGGCACTTACTAAATGTGTTTCCGGTTTTCCCTACGGAGAAAATATATCGATGATGTTTAGATCTATGAAGACAGTAGGACCAGATGATCATTTAATTAGTCATTTCATAACAAGCTTTTGAAATCGATCCTGTGAAATCCTCTTTCAATCTCAGAGGATTAGGAATACGACAACGCAAATTAACTATAAGAATTTAAATTCATGAGGTTTTGATTCCAGTAATTATGAGCCACTTATTAAACCTGCTATTAAATAACAACACAAGATTTAATCATAGAGTATCATGAAAAGAGATTCTAGTAAATTGCGATATTAATGAATTAATGAAATTTTGATTAAATTGTAATTACAAGAATCCGCCAATATTGTAGTGGACATAATAAAAAGTTTCAAATTTAAAGCGTTATTCAAGAAATTCTTGTATCCGGACATCTATGATTAAAATAATACTCTTCATCTGCTGCTCTAGAATACAGTAGTAAAAGGTGTATTTTTGCTAAATGTGATTCCCACTTTTATCAACTCTAATGACAAAAGCTGTACAAATTAAGAAAGATGGTTTCATGGTATACGTTGATAGATTATAAACATTTAATGTCTAAATGCACAGGTTAGATTCCACCATGAGAACGTCCTAGGTTTCAACCCACTTTCCTTGTTTTTCTAATAAAATAAAGCTAATTCTCCTCTACCGAAACTGTGATAAACACATTCAGATTATTAGTTTCTGTTTGAACTCTCAAGAACTTAATGTAATTTATTTCAGTTTAGAAATTTCTTTAATCTTATGGAGTGATACTAATAGAAAAAGCACAAAAAGTCATGCAAAGGTCAGCCGATTTTCAGTGTGGATGAAGTGTGAAGGAATGGGGTTTTAGTCTTTGGAGTTGGGGCAGGTGGCAAACGTCAGGAGCTTGATAAGTGGAGGCCAGGTGGGCTTGCTGTCATTGGTTGATTCTCGAAGCTCCAATTGAGAAATCAGTGGATTAGAAGTTAGACTGTATGTTTTTCCTGGATGACTATGGAAATTTCAATTTTAAGAGATAATAATATGGAGTCACTTCAAAACGTTGGTTTGACTGATATAATAAGAGTATTTATATTTCCCTATGAGATTGAAATTGAACTTGGCTACTGTATTGGATTGTTATGGCTTAAAATTTCAAAGATGAGACCCGAGTGAGATCTATGCGGCTTTGTCAAACAGCGAAAGTAGAAGTTGAAGATTGGAATGGTTCTACTACAAGGTCATAGCTAGAATACTATTGCTGATTCTTATAGAAAATCTAGCACCTGCAGATTGAAATTCTTCTCAGATGATGATTTATATGAATGCTATTTCAAAGAAAGCCAGAAAAATAAACAAAAATCTTTTCATTCAACCTCCTGTGCTGGGGACCACA
Organism: Nephila pilipes; assembly: GCA_019974015.1. NCBI lineage: Eukaryota > Metazoa > Arthropoda > Arachnida > Araneae > Nephilidae > Nephila > Nephila pilipes. Next base: position 7,462 of record BMAW01120957.1, on the reverse strand, counting down.
TTATAGAGTTCAGTGGTTAGCCCCATAAAATAAAACACCTTTGTGTTTCATGCAGTGCAATAGAAAATAATTTAAAATCATTGATGACAGATAGATTCCCTTTGTTGACGATGAGTCAGCGGAAACAGGAACCTTGGATAGCTTATACAATTTCGAAACAAATATAAAGATAATATATGAATATCCACATAAAATTGAAATCTCAGGATTAAAGAAATATATAAATCTTAGAAGTATTGCTAAAGGAAGTTTCAGAATTTAGAATAGAGATTAAAACGTAAAATGTTTGTTTGATAGATACAATACAGTTATGAAAGAACAAATTCAGGAGGGAATTATAGAAATGTTCAATTTTATTTGGGTATGTAATGCCGCATGATATTGCGAGAAAATTATTCTACTTTACAAGCTAGAATTGTTCTTGATGCTGGCAGTAAGTGCAAACGTTAGTTTAAGTAATCATCTTGCTGGGAGAATTTAAATCCTAATCTATTGATGTTTATATTGAAATTTAGAACATAAATTGCATTTTGTGGGATATAGCCAGGGCATTTTCAACAAATCCAGTGCTGAAACGGACCGAAGTATTATTTCTTACCTCTGCAAAGACTGTGATAAAACTCTGCCGCTGCTCTGTCATTTTAACAGATATTGTTTGAGTGTTGCTCTGCTGTTTTGTAGCTACTATTAAACACATATTTAAAATTAGAGAAGCATCACCCATATGAAATCAATGGAGTCATTATATTTAATATTATTTTTCTGGTGAATTTCACGGTTTTCAAGAAGCTTTTGCAATCTTGGATCTGTCTCAATTTTGAAAGATACCGTATAATATGAGATTCGACACTAATTCTAAAGAACTAAAATTATAATTCTCATTCAATATTTGAGTGTAGACTCTAATTCCTAATTTAAAAGTATTGAGTTGGTTTGGGTTAGATGATGGCATTAAGACGATTTGTGATCTTTGTTGTCACAAATTTTAATTACAATGAATGCTGAAAGGAATGTCTTCATATCCTTTGTCAACTTATTTGGTCCCTCTGGTTCATCTCTAATCTTAATTCGATAAAATGCCTTCTCTAAGAATTATGGCAGCTTGTGTGGTTGGGAATGAAATGTTACAGGTCAAATTAAGGGTTTTGAAATTGGTGCACAAGGAAATTAAAGATTTTCAAGGAAATTAAAATTTCAAATTTAAGATTCCTCGACACTACTTTCCTGACAAAATTAATATAGATAGCTAAGATATAGAATTATATGTTCTTCTTAGGAAATTATCAGACTAATTTGTTTTCTCAAATTAAATTAGCACCAGTAAAATTAACTTTTCCACGGCAGAGATTGATTGGTACTATAATCCATCACGATCAAATTGGCTTATCTTAAAGGTATTTTCAAGGACAGCATTAAAGTTGTTTTGCGGGTAGCTCTAGTGTTTACCTCCACTGGATTCAACATCAATACAAAATAATTTATTTGCTAATCAGGTAACAGAAATTCAGGAGAGCTTCTGGGTCCCACTGCTTGGAACGTGCAGTATAAAACACTTGAATATATTAACTAGAGGGCTTGCAAAGTGGCTTGAGTCTGTAGCCAAGCATTATATTTCAGCTTTTGTATAACCAGAAATAATGAAACTGAAGTAAACGTATAAAAATGTATATTCATGCATTATATTTACTTTTCTTGAATTTTAATTATTTAACTATTGTACTATTAGATATTGTGATATAAATCTAATAAAATTTGTACGTACTCATTTCTCCTATATATATTGGCTTCTTAGTGGCAAGTTATGTTCTTGTATTATCAATAATTTTACGGTTGGAGGTTCCTTGATTCTTGGTTCAACTCCGGAGTCGTATAGAATCATTGGTCACGTGGATGTAAACGTACATAAGATACTCCGTGGAGAGTTAAAGCTGCCCCTCGTATGTAAACTCATGTGGTGTACCGATGTAAAGAAATTAGTAATTTTATTTTCGAACCAAGACCAATTAGGCTAGATTAGACATAGCTTTCACGGAGCCCTTGGGTGTTTTGCAGTGTTGGCTCAGGTCTGCAGACAGATGTTTCTAGGAATTTATGTGTGCCAATTCAAAAATTTTAAATGTCAGCTGCAGAATTGTGAAATTACTTTATTAAACATCGTTGAAATAAATAGTGAAAGATTTTAAAGTGGTTTTATTTTGTAACAAAATAAGCGGCTAGTGTCTTACAGGAATAAATATCTAAGAGTTAATTTCAAGAGCTATTTTATTTCACTCAGGCTCAAATTTCTTCAGCATTTCGTAAAAGCAGTGCCTAACTTGGCTCCCTTGGTTTTCATTCCTCTTTTTATTTGGAAATCCCATAGATATTTATTTCTATAATAATTGAAAGTTATAATCCATCAGAAAATATGTAGAACTTTATCCAATCCCATTGAATGTGATATTTCTCAAATGCTGCTGCCTTTTCCATTAAACCCGATGAATTGATGTGATTAATATCACTCTCATTCATATATCATTCAAACCATATCAAATTCTGCACTTGACTCTATGTTCTCTTTGAAATGACGACATACTTACACACTTCCAAGGAAAATCAATGAGCAACATATAAAGTATATCAATAACTATGGCTTCAATTTAAAGATGTAGATATTTAATGAACTACTATCAAATACAACCAGAAACTTCAAAGCACAAGAACTGCATAATAGAATTGTGTGGAAAATCTAGCTTTTCTAACGATTCAATCTTTATAGTGTTTGGATGAATCTCGGGCATTTACTTTGTCAAAATCGTTTGCTGGTTTGAAAGTCACGATAGAAATTTCCAGTATCAGACAATCAGATCATTCAACATGTTCAATTCAGTGTGGAACAGCAAAATTACCTAGCGAGTATCAATATATTCTCAACATCCACTACCAACGTTTATATTCATTCATCTTAGATTGAGATCGCCGTTTAAGAACTATTTTTGATCTTCGATTCTCAAAAACTTAATCAAGGGCAACAAACAATAATGAAAGAAAGTCTTAATAAAAGCTGTTTTTCATTACAAACGTGTTTTATATTAATCAAAATTGACTCTACAATTAAAACACGAGATAATAATGATCACCTGTGAAAGTTGTAGTCACAAAAGATGCTAAAATATGCAAGTTACCAAAATAGTAAAATGGTTTTAGAAAATTATTGATGAAAAATAACTTAAAATATGAATATCCTCTAAAAGGGTAGTAGTCAAATCAGAGTTTGTGTGTTTGTGTTGTTTGTGTGTGTGTTTGTGTGTGTGTTTACATTTTATCTAGTCTTTTTCAAACCTGTATATTGCTTACAAAGTAACGCATCATCAGTAATAGGCTAGAGAATATTTCAATAAAATTCAATTTTTGGTAAGTGTTTAGACACCAGTCACTGAAGTATGGAATTAAAGTCTAATATTATTTGTTTCATCCATATCTACTATAATAAAAATAAATAAGAAATACCCAACTTCACCGTATTAAAATCTTCATTGGTTATGAATGAGATTCTTCAAAATTATATTATTACATACTAATTCTTCTCTTCCATAAGTCATGTTTCATCTATTGGGAGTGAACTGGTTAACAACATCCATAAAAGCCATAAAGTGTTTGTTGGAGAAGCATTAGAGTTCGTCGTAAGCTCTTTTTGTAACATGCGTTTCTATTCGAGAATTTCAAGAAAATACTTAGATGTATTATCATTCCTTTGCCAAAGTTTTCTCCTATCATAAAACATTTCACATTACTGTCAAACTTTTCTCTTCTCTGTATGTTTCACCTATCAAAAACAACTTAAAAGAATATTACGAACATTTCTAGTTATTGTCCCAGTGTTACTATGACCCGTTTACCCTGTCTTTTTCTGCAGAGTCTTTAAAGGCAGAACACTGATGTAGATTGCAACACATATGAAAACACAACATTAATAAAACCGACGTCAGTAGAATAAAACACCAAATTAATTACTAATTAACATTGATTTTATCTAAGCATTTAAATGAGATTAATTATAATCATTATAAATATGCATGACTATATTGGAAACATCTAGCAAACCAAAATAAAAAGGTTTCAATTTTTGATCAGCCGTCTAAAGAAGTCTTAAACATATTCTACCATCAACTATAATTGAATTACCATTTTATTATTGTGAGAACTTTTGCAATATGTGTTACATGTGGCAGTCATCTGTTTCAAATGAGCCTCTTCTCCTTTTCTTGGATACTGAGTTCAGAGCACACTTTTTCCCGGAACAGTCGATCTGAATCGCAGTGAGATCAGCTGCTTTATTCACTCTTTGTTCTAAAAGCACGAACATATATATATACTCTCTATATTGAGAACATCAACTCATTCAGATCAGTTCTTAAGTATTACACAAAGAGATCTGGCATACATATTCCAACAACAATGAATATTTATAAACAGTACTAAACCTTTAAAGAACAGAAAAATGATGACAGTGATGGAGGAGAAACAAAACTTCTCAGTGGAGTTCTTCTTGTCTTGCTTTTCGTACTAATAATATAAAAAGTTGCAGAAGGACTTCAGTTCACTGGGTAGTGTGCTGCTAGAACTGCTGGTTCATTCTCATGGTGATAAGGTGACGACGAAGAAGCTTTAATGGTAGCGATCACAAGCCGGCACAAGTATTATCATCCTTAAATCTATTCATTTTCCTTATTGTCTAATTTGCTAATATCACGTTTCATTTGATTAGAGTAGGTTGGTAATATAAAATAGGAAGTTAATCTCAAATGTCAGTTCAAGGAAGGAATGAATGACACGAAAATTTCATTTTTGTTAATTTGGTCTCATTTGCCTGAGTCTGTAGAATATCTTGCCGAACAAACTGACCTAACGAATAATATGTTAAAATCTGGATATTCCTTTTTGGATATCTGCATACACTAAGGGCATTTTTGGTCATGTATTGTTTGGTGGCACCTTTCCCCTGAAGTAGCATGAAATGTTCTGTACACTAGTGGTCGGTAAAATTTCAGCACCAAGAAGAATAATCTGAAGAACACATCAAAATCGCATGAAAGGAAGAGGTCACAATGTGCAGAATTAATTATTTCAGCTCAAGTACACAGTAAGAGCGAGAAACGACATCTGCAGCACTGCATAAAGAAAGTTGTGTGGTGGATTTACGGCGTCGTGAAGCGGCGGCATTGTTCGAACCCTGGACCAGGGTCCGAGATTGATGAGCCTACCAATCAAGGCCGAAAAGATATCTCATCGGGCTGGACTTTGGGTAAGGCTTTTAACTCTAATGATAGAAGAGAGTCGCTGCAATACTCCCTCGAAAGTATCATCGTGATGATACGAAGAGATTACAGAGGTTGCTTTTTGATTGTTTTCAGATGGTTGTTTTCGATTTGTCAGCCATGCAATTGATTTACATCCCTTCCTGTAAATTGAGTTTTGCCAGAGGCAGTTTCCATTTTTATCAGCTATCTCGTGTTGATGGCGGGTCTCATCGACGCCGGAAACCGGGATATCACTAGCCGTGATTTTGTGAATGCGTTTGTCTTCGATGTACAGAGCAGTATTTTTGCGTCGGGGCATATGCACCATCGAAATGCTGAGTATGACTGTGCTGCCATCTATGTTCAAGTCCTGAGTCACCACTACGGCGTCAGTGGCAGCGTTGTTTCGAACCCTGGACCAGGGGTCCGAAGTTGAAACGGGCCTACCAATCAGGCCAAAGATATCTCATCGGGCTGGTTGAGTAAGGCCTTTGCTCTAACGTTGTATGTAGTTGAAGAGTCGCTGCAGATTTCTCATTTCAGCGCTTTGTAAGGTCGAGTTTGCTCAAAATATCCTTATTGTACTTATGTAGTAAGAAAGACAACACAGCAAGTATCAAAATTTTATAGAGGCAGGATAGTTGCCTATCGAGGAATTAATGTATTATAATTCTGGTGATGCAGTCAAATCCAATACTGTGAATATGGAATTATAGGATGCTGAGGATCATATTGAATAGCATGCTGGATCTCCACGTCCTCAACGACTAACGCCCGAAGACGGGTCTATATTGTTATTATGACGACCGTAAACAATCACGGACCATGTCAGGAAATTGGCATGTTTACGTATTATCCGTCGTACGATACGCGACGACGTTTATAACGGACTGTCTTTGGCAACCAATACTTCGGCTACCAGCAATGCAGTATAGAGAGGGCAGCGAGCTGTGATACGCTGGTTTGAAGCTAAATTGGTCGAAAACAATGTCGTCTTTCAGACAGAGTACTGATTCAGTGCAAATGCCAAAAGACCGCCGTATACAGTGTGGAGGATCGAGGTGACCGATCACCTGCTGGCAGGATATCATCATGGGATTTCGCATAGAATGATGAAGGGCCATTATGGGCATGCGACACGTACATCTTTAATTTAATTGATTGCAATTTGGCTTATCTGTATTCCATGACATCTTACATCCAGTGGTTGTGCCCTATCTTCGAGAACAATTTATTTCTGAAATTCTGGTTCAAACGATATAAACAGTTGCATAAATACCTTTAGCATGTTTCTTTCCTCCATAAAACATACGCCACATGACACCAATATCTTCTATCAGATACAAGACTACATGTTTCGTCGTGTTCTGACCTTCTTCAATGCAAGGGTATTCGATTGTTGGCTTGCAGCCATTATGGTTTCAGATCTATCACCATTGAAACATCGTCAGGGTTGCTGGCTGGCCCAACACCCTCTCAGATCATAGGATGTTGAAGCGTGGCGCAGATTTGAAGCAACGGGATGAGTTGCTCTTTCTTCTCAATCCCAGTTCGTCTCGCCAGCTAGGTAAAGACAGTTTTATCTGAAAGGGGTGGCAGCTTTTTTTACAAGTTTCACATTCCTGTAAACTCCCAAACTGTTTTACGGTAATCATTTCTTTATGACATACGGTTTACATACAATAATATTTTTGCTTCTAGCTGTGGTGTTACAATTTTAGTAGCCTGTGTCCTCTTTCTATATGTCTCTATATCTTCATTACATCGATCAATAACTCAAACTATTGAGATGGCGCTTGCCCAAACCAGTAACAGGTCTTTCTACGAGTACTAATCTTTGCTTGAAACGTATTCAAAATTTTGAGTCGATCGGACCAGGAAAAGTTTTTCAAGCGGGTGCCGCGATTGCTTTAAAACAACAGGTCGATGATTCAGAAAGCTGTTTATCGCCTTTACTCTATAACAAAAGATTCTGCGAAAAAGTACGGAAAAATTTTGGAAAAATAAAGATTTGGAAAACGTTGGAACAGTGCTTATCACCCTAAAGATTAACAAAGGTGATATATTGATGAATAAAAATTTCGCAAAAATGTTGTTTTAAATTTTATTTCTCAGGGTTGTTGATCGGTAATAATTTACATATATTTCAATGGTGTGAAATTGAGTTTCTTTTGAAAATTTTT
>BMAW01120953.1:70228-153756 GCA_019974015.1 Nephila pilipes | reverse complement strand
ATGTCTAAATATTTTAGTTTTTAAGTTTTTATTATTCATTATTTATTTTTATTTATTAATCATTATTTATTAGTTTTCATTATTCTTTTTATTATTCATTCATTTATTATTCAATGTGTGAATTAAATTTAAGTATGGGACGATAATAAATTAAATTAGGTTTATGTTTGGAATGCTTATTATAAATCAAAAGATAAATAGATCATCTTTAAATCAATGCATATTAATATTTTAGCTGTATAATTTTGTTCCAAAAAATTGTAAGTAAATTTATTAACCTTCTTTTAGTTTAAATTTTTATCATTAAATTTAACTTAATTTTTTAATGTTAACAAATGCACTCATGGACAAAAACAAATTAATGCACTAAGAAGGAGTCGTCAAAATGAAACGAAATTTTTCATACGTAATGACTACTTTGATATAAGTAAATGATTAGAAAATCAAAGAAAAAGGATAATTTATTTCAGAGAAAAAGGCAAATACTCTGTTGAACTCCCTGTAGCGCGAATGCACGATTCGATACGATCGATTATTGAGGCATACAAGTTCTTTATGATGTCTCGAGACATTTCGTTCCATATTAGCTGTAACCTTCTTCCAGTTCGTTCAAACTCGTGGGATGCCCAACTCGCCATTCCAAATTATCCCAGATATGCTCGATTGGAGACAAATCTGGGGATCGGGCAGTTCAAGGATGGGTAGTAACAGTGCGGAGACAGTCTTGTGACACCCTTGCCATGTGAGGCTGAGTATTGTCTTGTTGAAAAATGGCTCTTGGGAGCCGTTGCATGAGGGGCAACACACGGAGTTGCAGAATGTCATGGACATACCACTGGGTTATCATGGTGCCACGGATCAATATTAGGGGTGACCATGTATTGTAGGCATTGACGCCTCATACCATCACACCAGCTGTGGGAGCGGTGTGTCGCTGTAAAGCAAAAGCAGGATTAAGACGTCCACCACGGGGTCTCCCCACACGAACACGATTGTCATCACTGCTGAGATTGAATCTGGACTCGTCACTAATGAGGACCTGGTTCCATTCAGCTGCAGTCCAGTTTCCTCGTGTGCGGCACCACTCGAAACGGAGGAGTCGATAGGTGAGCATCAAGAGCAGCACACTAAATGGGCGCCGCCATCCCAAATGTCCTTCAATCAGGCGTCTTCATATGGTTCCAGAAGACACAGGGACCTCTAGTGAAGGTGCTACCTGTGCCTGGATGGCGGCCGATGAAGCAGTTGGCTGTACGCGTGCATTTCTTACGATGGGGCGGTCTTCTCGAAGACTGGTCTGTCGAGGGCGTCCTGAGCCTGGTCTTCGTTTAAATGACATCGCTCTCAGATTCACTGGTCCCAACACCACCTCACAACACAATCAGATCGGAATAATTGATAAGCTACTCGCCTTGCTGACCACCCAGCTTATATCATGCCGATGATTCTCCCCCTCTCAAACTGCTACCGCTACTCATATTGTCTTCAAAAATGGCGTAGTGGCATCTCTACCTCAGCTCTTTCTTTGTAAACGATTCAGCACACTCAAACAAGCTTTGATTACCTGTTTCATACTGCACGGAGAACGACGTTAAATGCCCTCTACCGGTTATACGTAATGCGCAATCACGCTGCATTTCTAATCATTTGCATATCTCCCCAACATGTACCTTCATGCCAAGTTTTGTTGTGATCCCGCAATTATTTCTTGGTGCACTTTTTTTTGTCCGTGAGTATACTTTATTTTTTTATAAAAATAAAACTATTGTTATAAATTATTAATTGCACCTTACTATATCATCTGTGTCATTAAAATTAAAGAGATTTTCTAAGTTATAAGTAAGTACAGTGAATAAATCTTAGTCTTGGCGTTCTTTATTATATGTAAACAAGTTTTAATCTCCCTCATTGCAATCTTAATAAATTTATTATTAATATCATATATATGTTTTGTATTATATTACCTGCTTTTGTAGTGTAAATACTGAATCTATAACTGAATGTTCCAAATTCAACTCGGCATTAAATAAATTTTGATGTTTGAAGTGGATATTTATTTTTAAATATCCATTCCAATCTCCAAAACTTATTTAATACCCAGTTATTATTTTTAAACGTTAAGCTAATTTGCCTTTTTGATAATAGTTATTTGTGTTTAACAATGTACAGAAATGTATGGAAAAGAAAAGTTGAAGGAGATGCTACCAAACTATGCTTAAGTGTTTGAGTGGAAGAATGTAATTTTAGTCATGAGGGAGAGGACCATAATTTACTAATACAAATTATGTCGATTTTTGAAACTGAGAAATACAAAAAAAAAATTAACACTACATTCTTTTTCCTCCACTTAACTTTTATTTCATTTTCGTGATTTTTTTTTTATTCATTCGAAACTAATTTTTATTTAATTATATTCTTATTTTGTTTCAGAACTAGGAGTTCCAATATGATGGACGTACTATTTCTCGAAAATTTCCTTGTCTAATTTTAAATCACTCTTTCAGTTTCAAAATTTTTTTGTAAGTTATTCAGTGAATAAGAGAGAATTCAATCATAATTTTAATTGGTGTCTTGATTCATTAAGAGGACATAACTTCTTTTGTTCTGATTTGTATACTTATTATTATTTCATAAGCATCTCTGAACGTCTGTGATATAGACATGCATATTTCTCAATGAGTTGTTTTAGAAAAGAATTAATTATGATGCAAGGGATATGAGTGAATTTAAGATTGAATAGGAAAAAATAATAATTTTTATATGAGGCAAAGCAAAAATCAGAAATCTATGATAGTGAAATCCTTTACCAAAGATAGTCCACAATCTTTTATACTTTTCTAAGTTTGAACGTTAATGAGATTTAAAAACGATTGTATGATTCGTTTGAGGATTTCCATATATATATATATAAGAGAATATATATATATATATATATATTTATATATATATATATATATATATAGTATATTATTATCTTTAAGAAGTAATTAATTAGATTCTATAACATTATACATAAAAAAAAAGAGGGTTCAATACAGAAGAGAAATTAATTTATTCTTGTTCTAAATTTGTGATGTATATCGTTTTGGAAACATGTAAAACGTATAATGTAGAAAAAAATTCCAGTGGAAGAATTTAATTAATGCCTCATGTGAAATATCATTTTGGATCATAAGATTTTAAACAAGTTACGTTTTGGATTACGTAATGACAGAAGATATTTACAATATACAGACTGATAACAAATAGCTACTTAATATTTTAGATATGAATGTCTCTATTTCAATATATACTATCAGTAAAATAAAGTTCTTTAAACAAATAGTTTAATAAAATTTACAAGACTGGACAGTTAAAATTGATCACAATAAAATGTCAACAAATTCTATAATCTCCATAATCTATTTCTGCAAAAAACTCTTTTCTCCAAATAAAACCAGTTATCCTGAAAATAATACCAACAGAACCTTTGATTTAACTGACCGAATTTATTACAGGACATGATTCTTAATAATATTGGTTTGTAGTCACACCATTTCAACAGATGGTTCTTAATTTCAAAAAAACGATTTATGAAATTCGAGAAAACTAGAAAATGGCTGCATTAGGATATTAAACTTTTCAAGAGAAATGAACATTTTTCTCACTTATGTTTAGGAATCCAAACCATTTTCAGTAGAGATTATTTCGAAATTGAGATATGTGTCGGTCTTTAGAAGAATTTTATGCTTTCATTGAAGGATTGAAAAGGCTCTAAAGGTAGTCTTTTTCACATATAAAATAACATCAACGTATATCTTGTCCGAAATGTTTCCACTCAATCTTTCTCTTCGTGGTTTTCAAAGGTTTAACATTTCATCAACTAGTTTAGTTGTTCAGAGAAACTTATGAATAGGGTGGATATATTTTATTTCTGCCTCCTCTTCTCTCATTTTCGTTGAATGTATTTTTTAAGTAATTAAATCTTAAATATAAGCTTATTTAAAAATAATAATAAATAAATAATAAATAATAACTGATAATAAGAAGAATTTATATAAAAAACTCGAAAAAATAATTGAATGAAAGAAAATTCCAAAAATAAAAAAAAAAATGGAAAATAAAGCTTAGCATTACTGTCTCAAATTACGATAGAGGTACTTTTGTTTGAACATGTTTTGATCAAATCTTTCCAATCAGTAATATCTTCATAAAACAAAAAACAGCCTAATATAACTAAGGCAATAAAGAATGGGAAAAAAGGAAAACAAATATCAGAAAACTTATTATTTATGTGATTCAATGAAAAAAGCATTAAAATAACTAATATAAAATTGATTAAATTAAAAAAATAAACAAGAAAATGACTCACCATTTAAACATTATTAATGTTACCATTTTAGCCCAAGACTGAAGCTTTCTTAAAATGAAATCTATTAAACTTCACGGTGGTATCGCTCACTGTGAATCAGAATAAGAATTATAGGGGACAAAATCTCAAAATGTTAAAATAGATATAATTAACATTGTATAAAGAGATTTAATAAAAAAAGGAATTTAAAAAAATAAATAAAATTAAATACAATAAGAATCAAGCAGTGAAAATTATTCTAGTTTGAAAGTTAAAAAAAAGTTAATCTGTTTTAAAATTAATCTATTTTAGAACATAATTAAGATCTATTTACTTTTCAGAAAATTTTTTCGGAAACCTGATTTCTCACATTTCACATTTGATCACGCATTTCACAAAATTAAATAATTTATTTAAATTACTCTAAAAATTACTCTAAATATAAACATATGTTAATAATAAAACTGTTTAAAATCACATTAATAATTTAACTTTATTTTGAAAATTATATAGGGTCATCTATAACTAAAGAAAATGAAATTATTGTTTACTAAAGAATTTTGTCCGTTAAAATGTAAGTAATCAATGGCAAGATTATCACAACCTGATATACCTTGAGTTATATAATCCATTCATCTACTTATAATTCTTAACATTATAAAAAGTATGTAATTTTCTTCTACAACGAAATTGATTAGATTCTAAAATTTCGCATAAGAACTAGAAAAACCAATATTTACTTATCATCACTTTCAATATTCACCCCTCCTCTATCCTTACAACGCTCCATGCGAATCTCCCGTACATAGAAACAGTGCTGGAAGTCTTTTTTAAGTTCCTTCAAGACACGGGCCACGTAATGTTTCACAGCTTCAGTAGACTCAAATTTTGTTCCTTTTAATGCAGATTTCACCTTAGAAAACATATTAAAGTTGCATGGCACAAAATCCAGCACGGATGGTCTAACACTGGGATCCTGTACTTTGCTAGAAACATATTGGCAGTCAAAGCAGAAGGAATGCAATTTCATTAAAATTCGTTATCTATTATTACTCGTACATTTATCATTTTTCCGTGAAACAAAAAATTAACTCTAATGTGAATGAAAGCTATGGCTATACGTATTTGTTTACAAGAAGTGAGAGCCACTGCATTCGAAAGATAAGACTTCATACTAAACAACTGTCGGTTGCTGGCGTTTGGTGCAAGCTTATTTCTTCTGCAGTAGCTTCAGTCTCGTAATTTAATATCCACATCTCGAATACACACACGCATGCACACACACATATATATATTCTTAATATATCTTATTGTTCATAACTTAAAAGATAAGTATTCAGTAGCTATCTTCAATAAATGATAAGCTTTGTTCTTCTTGAAAATGTCAATGTACAAACACTTTTCATGTATTCAAAAATATATAAAAAAAGTTTGGATATTTATTCATATTTAACAAACTTGTCCCATTACATTGCGAGAAATTGGAAAACGGATAACATTAAATATGGAGTAAAATATTCAAACAAATTAATCAAAACAAATTTAAAATAAATTATGTCTAAATATTAATGGCTCATATTGTCCTTTTCATTCGGTTTTTGTGATATTGCATAATAATAGTAACATTGTTAAAAGAGACGTACAACTTCAACATAACTTGTGATATATTGTAATAAAAACCAAAATGAAGATGGAACTAACATAATCCTTACAATATTGAAGAAGAAGTAACGTACTTAATGGCCTGTAAATGCTTCAAAAGAGAAATTCCTACCTATCATGTTACAAAAGTCATCAAAAATGGTAACCCTTAGAAATAATAGCTTTTATTGATGTCAGCATACATTTTAAAGAAGAAAATCGAAATAAGAACAAAAGGTATAGCTAATACAATGTCAAAAGACATGATCAATGAAGTTAAATCCAAAGAAATACCGATGGAAAGTCCACAAAACTTTTGTGATACTTTATATTTCGCTACTCTTTCTTTTTTATAGTAATGAAAGACAAATAACTATGAAAGCAGTTCTCGTTTACTTATTATTAAATGAAATCCGTATATTTTCGATTACAACTTCTTAACCTATATTTTAATTGAATTCGTTTATTTTATTATGATAGCATCATATTTATTTATAACTAATATCTTACTTTTAAACTAATTTTTTGAACCTAATATATGCAAGTATCCAACATACTTTAATACATACAATTATATGACATAGTACATTTTTTTAAAAATTTCTTTACGTGAAAAGCATTCAATTAAAAAAAGGGAGATAAGGATTCTTTATTCGTGATATTCATGGTTTTAAAGCAAATTAATTTTGCTATTAATACGTTAACAATTATATTTGAAATAAAAAAATTAAGTTAAAATCCATTAAGGAAGTGTTTTTTTGTAAACCTTTTAATTTTGATATCAAAAAACATTTCTTCTGTTAGATTTAAGGCATATAAAGTTATGTATAAATGCAATAATAATTTCTTTATTACTATTACTACTAATGTTATGCTTTATTTTTCACTATTATCTCTAATGTTATGCTTTATTTTTTTTTAATATTACCACCAGTACATTTAGCTCTATTACATTTAATCGCGAATTTATTGTGAATTTATGTACCGTCAAAATTTATTAGGTTTTAAATAATATAATATTTGGATTTTGTATTTAATTCCTTTCAAGAGAGCAAACTAAAGAAAGTGAAGTAAATTTTCATTTGCTTTTTAAATAATATTAAATACTTAACATTGGAGGGTTTTGTACTAATGTGCCGTATTTTTTTTTTTTCTGATAACACACACACTCAAAGATTGTGAAAAATAACATAATGTTTTCAATACACGTGCATGTATGTTTTTTTAGATTCCATTGTAGTTGCTCGCTGTCTCTAATAAGATTTTTTTATCCACGTATAATAATTTTTTTTAGTTTCCTTACTTATTAGTTATTTGAAAGTTATTATGATAAGCCCATTGATTGAATGATTTAAACTTAACCTTAAATCCTTCAAAATTGATTACAAGTATCATCTCTGGTTTTCTAGGGCAATTTGTGATTTTCTATTCACTAAACCTGGAGATTTTCTTATATTTCGAATTACACGCTTCATTTCTTTCCAACCAAATGAAACATGGCCTAGGACAGTTAACTGAATTGAGATTAGTGATATGTAAGCGATATAGATTTGAAAGGAACAGGAGACAAATGATAACGAGAAACCATTAAATGCTTGTATATTAGAATTGGAGTCAATTGCAGTAACTGACATTATGTGATCAAAAGCGATTAGAAATTATTTCTGATGGGAGTAACTTAAAAAGTGCGTCAAACCTTCTGTATTTAAGAAGTAGCTGACTCGGGACGGATGAGTAGGTAATCAAATACTTTTATATTTAATAAATATGGATGATAGCGCATTGTGAGTAAATATATATATAAAGAGGGACATTTGAGAGATGACTATTGAAACACATAGTGACTCCAAAACACTAGCAAATGAAGGCATAAATATATCCTATCTGAAAAGACATAATTATGTTCGATTCGGTTGCTATTATAATGTTGCAAAGTGATTTTCATCCTCTGAAGAATTTTGGCAGGGTTGTATTTCGTAAGACAATGTTGAATCTAAGCAATACTTACAAGCCAATAGGGCAGAGATAAAGGAGTAACAATGGACTCCATAACAGTGACAGCAAGTGCACGTAATATCATCTGAAGAATCCTGTCTTCCTTTGAGAAAATTTTCCAGACTACAAGTAGCATTTATGAATGGAAATTACTCCAAGTTGCGTATAATCCTTCCAGCCTGTTGTCGATTATGAAGCGTCAGGGTCACTGTATTATGATTTGAGACGCAATATCTTGGTATAGTCTACTTGTTCTCTTGAAGGCGGGATCAATATCGAAGCATTCTGTCCTGTGTATTAGATCTATTTGTCAAAATTATCTTCCCGTGAAAAATACCGTCTTTCAATACGAAATCACTCCCATTCATTCTGCTAAGTGTGTTCAAAAATGGTTGAAGTAGCAATACGGTAAAATAAAACATCTCCTCCGGCATCCTCATCTCCCCTAGATTTGAACATTATTGAACATTTGTCGGATGTTCAGAGAGCTCAAACTACAAGCTCCATTTTCCACACAGACCACAATTTAAGAAATAGAAACCTTTCTACAAGAAAAATAGCATTACACTCCTTTAACGGGACCTAAATGCTTCCATCTGTAGTAGCAAAAAATTTGTATAGCAGATAAAGGAGCGTCCAATTCTCTATTTATAAAGTTTGTTAGCTATTTTACAAATGTTTATATTATTTCATCATTCCTCTATTGTTGCATGGTCATGAGCAATATTCTGTTTGCTTTGTGTATCAGAGGAGGAATATTCCAATTATTCTTAGTAGAATACCATATAACAAATATAAACAAAAAAAGAAATTTACCAATTATAGGAGATAATTATGATACTAAAGTGAAAATTATAAAATAATGATTGTTCTGATAAATGCATAATTACCTAACTTGTGTTGGGAGAAAATAAATGAAGTCTGCTTTCAAATAAGTGTAGCATTTTAAACACTACTTACAAGCACATGTTAATCTTTTATTATATCGCTAATAAGATCTCTATTCCAGAAATTACAGTTGGAAAAAGTAGTAAGATTAATTAAGTACAGTATAAATATACGCATAAAATAAAGTACCATTATGCGACGCACTTTCTAAATATATCTATGAAAATAAACACTGCATTTAAAAATGATAGTTCCCAAATTAATGCATCAACAAATTTTTTCTCGAAAATGCAACTGTTATTAAGTTTTTCTTATCAGGAGCTTTAAAAAGTTGTAAATATTATCAATAAAACTATTATCATACCAATTAGAACTAAATTTTACAGCTGCGTTCACCATGAATCAATAGTAAAAGATATGGGAATGAGACAACTCGGCACTTAAATACGAAATGTATATTAATTTTAAAATAGGCTTACCAATCCTTTTATGTAATAAGAAATAAAGATAATTTGGTGTCATAGAAGTTATTTAGTATTATTCTCGAACCATGGATAATCAATGAATAATTACAAAATGTACAAAATAGACAAGAAAAAGAGGATAATTAAGATTTGAGGAATTTTCTATCGAGTTCTATTCCGACTAACATTTCGCAAGTCGGATGTTTATATGTCAACATTTTGATTCAAATATGCTTTAAGAATTGTACATAGTATATAACATTTCACACCATGTAAGTCCCATTGTGGTGTATATTGTGAAAACTGCATACTTTTCCCAATATATACCACACCACTGTAAGTAAAAATACAACCTGAAATTACATAATTTAAAAATAGTAAATAACAATTGAAATTTTGTATACACATAAAGAAATTGAGGTCATAAGTACGGATAGTTGTAAGTCGAGTTACTGATTTGTTGCTTATTAATGTCACTGTTATAAGCAATACTAGCGCTTTTTGCGACGAACCTTGGTCAAATCGAGCATCGGTCAAATCACAAGCTTGACACCTAAGCTGTCTCTTTGTTTTTGGGAAAAATGCAGGAATCACGATTCCCGAGGTAACCTAGTGATTTTTCCATATCTCCAAAATTTTAATTTATTTGGAAAAAAAACTAGTGATGAACCATTAGGATAACCAAGCTATTACTTCCCCATTATTTGATCTCCGTTTCTTGTCAACCAAAACTTGTTTTCACATTTCCCTCCCCCAGGCTACGATCAAACTTTTGGCGCTGCTTGGCTAGATTTGAATTTTGGATCATAAGCAACGACTGTTCTTCACTGAATTGGTGTCTCGACACATTTAATGTGCATCATCTCCACTACACCAGGATCTTCAGGGGTATCCGGACTAGAACACTTAAAGTAAAGAATGTCAGCCATGATTTCGTGACCATGGCCATTTGGCTACCTTCCCCTTTGCCATAAGATAAAAAGAAGTCATAATTAATCTTTTGAAAGCAAATAACACCAAAAATAAATGCTTAATTTTTTTCCAAAAATATTACAATTACTAATAAATTCTATTATAATTGTTTTAACTGACAGAATAAAGGATACATTGAAATTTTTAAAAAAAATATCATAAAGTTTAAATATATAAATATCTTAGGCTCTATTATTATAAAAAGATCTTTTTTTTATTTAATGATTTAAAGCTACTTTTAAAATGTAACCATAGCTTACGTGAAACTTGTGAAACGTTATGTGAAAGTATTACGCCTCTCAACTTTAACTACTCCCTATTGGGCATTGAACGGTTAGTTTACTGATACATACACGCAGAAATTAACTTATATTACACAATCGTTAAACATAAATTATGTATTGTCAGATATAAATATGGCCATAAAATATTTTTTAAGCATACTATTTTTCACTACTATGACATTAATTTTGAATCATTTCTAAATCCATAGAAGGCATACTTACCACCAACTTTATCAATTTTTAAATAATAAAGGTTAGTGTGGAATGATGAAGTAATTACTTTATAAATCTGTTTCTTTTCATGTAGCGCAATATAAATTATAATAAAAAGCGAGTCGATGGAAAAAATATTTTCCAACAAAAACGGATCGCAAAACTCAAATTGATTTATTAATAAATCAATTTAATTAATTTTCTTATGCAATTCTAATCCCAAAAATATTTTAAGATATCACTGCTAGAAATAAAGGAATCTATAAAGGGTTAAACAGGAAATTCTTTTCTCTTGGCTTTCTTATTTTCAATAAACTTTTTTCAAAATTATTATCTCTTTTCCTTCAAACTATAATTTTAAGTACAAACATTACTCTTTTATTATTGCATTTTGGAACATTTTATGCATAAAGCGAAATATAATCGAATGTTCGGTTTTGGAAAATAAATTAAATTTTAAGTTACATATCATTGTAAAAATAACTAATTTGGCCGTTAGAATTACCTTCAACATTTTCAGAGAGAATGCCATAGAGTATACAAAACTTTTTTTTACGCAAACTACAATAAAATAAGATAATCGTGATAAGAAAATTTGCTCATTTCACATACTGATTGCAAAAACACTTTCGAAGGAATCGGATTACTGGAAAACTAATCCTAATTTCAAAAGAGAAAAATCGGTTTTTAAGAGAGATTGAAGGTTGTTTTTTGATTAAGGTAAAGGTCGAAAATTGCACTAATTTTTCAACAAAAACTCACAACAGAGAATGCAGTTTGGGATATTGAGGAAACTAAAAGCATGATTTTGCAGAGCTGTGCTACAAATACTTGCTCATTACACCACCTCCCAATGGGGAGATGGAATGAGCATTCTCGTCATCAGATTTATTTTTAACCCAAATCGCTTTGAGATTAAATGATGTCTCTTAATTCACCTCCTACCCACACTGTGTTGTCTGCGAATACATTTTAATGCCTAAAAATTATTATTTTATATATATTTTAATATTAGCTAATAATTGTGTAAGTATGTATACTCGTATAAGATAAAATGGAGCAACAGACAATATTTTACAGAGTACCGATTGGAGTCAATGTTAGAGAATAATTGTGTATGTATGTATACTGACATATGAAACATACCTAAGAAATTAATTATTTTAATGTCTGAAAATCACAAATCTATCAAATTCTGAATTTTTAACAAAACCAGAATTGAAACCGATTCTTAACTTTACTAAAAGGGCACAATTGCTAATATTTTCCCGAGTACCGTTAGGAGTCAAGTTAATAATTCCGAAGAACATGCAATACTTTCAAAGATGCTTTTATAAACCCCCCCAAAAAAAATTTAAAAATTTTTTCTTGCATGACAGAAAGTATTCTTTTTCTTGAAATTTAATTTTTTTTTCTTACTCCGTTCATTCTAAGTTATCCGTTTGACTGCAATCTTGATCCCAGATCATTTGCAAATGACATAATAGAAGAGAACTTGTTAGGATATGGCAGAAGCAGGAAAAAGCAATCGGTATGCATTACCTAAATGAAAATAAAATAAAATGTAAGAAAAAGATGTTTAGTAAACTCCAAAGAGCATCTCGAGTCTCAGGTAGCACATTTTGAGCTTCACTTCCTCCGTGAGAAGACGAAGCAATCTGGTACCTTGCTCCTATCGTTGGAATTTGTTGGCGTTGCTACAAAGAACAAAAGCTTCTTTTTTGAGTGTAATAGCTCACCGTTATGTTATGAAGAGAAAAGGAAAGAATGAAAAAAAAAATCGGTTTTGGTTACCTGAGAAACTCAGTAAGTCATTGTTTTGTTAAGAAATATTTTGTTTACGTTGCTTGAACGCGGACTTGTTTTACGACGTAAAGGCTCATTTCTCCGTAAAGAATTTTTTTTCATTTTTCCAAGTCTGAAAATTTAATTTATTTCCTAATCTCATTTTGTACTGTTTTCCATATTTTGGGAAATGACTTTAAAAAGAGGAAACATATCTACCTTGAGCTTTTATTCTTTCCTAAGTTTGTTCGGGATATTTAAAAGTTTTTTTTCTTTTTAAAAATCAATTGAAAACAAAACAGTGTAGAAGTGGTAGAGCTCTAATAGGCTGAATAATAATAACACTGATATATAGTACTAATAACATAATACTGCTTTAACTAACAGAAAATTACTAGATATTAGTATACACTGGTAGAGAAGACTAATAAAATATGCGCAGAAATTTTCAGGGATTTTTAATCAGTCAATAGGATTTGAATAATTTAAATTTCGGAATCTTATTCAGAATTTGTGTCTTGCTCAAAAAAGATTTTATACGAGATATGAAAATAGGTTAATGTAAATCAAAAACATATTTAATATTATAAAGCAATTAAATTACCTTTAAAAGTAACAAACTTTCTAAAATGTTTTAGTCGCGGTAGCCTACTGGTCAATGTAGCGTACTCGTGGCCGGCGAATTTCGTCGAGTCGTAGGCTCGAGTCTATGTCATTAAAAATCCGCTGTGTAGCCGGGGCTGATGCACGTTAAATCGGCCGTGACTCAAAGTTCTCCCTTTGGAGTGGTGTGGAAGTTAGAAGAGAAGGAGCCAGCTCAAGTGTTGTTTTACACATTCATTGCCTTACACATTAATTTCCAGCATCCGGAAAAAATATGAGCGACATTCCCCATGTGTAACAGTGCATTGAGTACAATCATTCAATATATACACTGAGTTGCAGGATTTATATGAAATATTTGAGTTGCAGGATTTAGATGAAATATATTTTAGAAATATTGAAATAAATAAGGTTTGGGGAACTTTCAAATGTCATACAGTTAAATTTATTTCTTTTGATGTTCTAAATGTTATAGCTATTTTATATAGAATTCCCTTTGAAGTATGGAAGGAAATATTAGTTTGTAAAAAATATTAATGTCCGCATTGTGTGAATCATAAATTGAACATTCTCGTTGGGCATTTAAGAAAATTGAATTGTTATTCTTGAAATTAAAATTATTTTCTATACTTAAAGTTATCAAATATTCTCTACATTGAAAACTTTAGTTTATTATATGTTTCAAGTTTTCCTAGAGAAGAGAAATCCGAGAAATTAAAAACTGCAATACGGATCTAGAGAAACTTTTTTTTTCTCAAAATATTGCATACGTTTATTATATCTGTCACAGTTAATTAATAATTTAATTCTTGCAAAAATTCTTCATTTTAAATAACATGACATGCTTACATCTACTAACGTTTTAATTGTTATAAGCCATTATTTTGGAAGAATTGATATACTTAGAAGAAAGTTTATCCTATACTTAAAAAGAATAAATGAAGAAAGCATTATCTTAAATTTCTTTTCTTCCTTGTAGTTCTTACGACAGGAAATCATAATTTAAACAAATTTAGAAGAAAAACATAATAAATATTTTCTAAGAACCTTGCTTAAGAATCTGCTTTAAAACACAAGTAAAGCTTTCTTAGGGCTTAAGGAGGAATTAAGATGCTAATTATTTAATGCGGAGTAAAATGTTAATAGTTCAAACATTTCTATGCATTTTGTCATTATATAAAGATGCTTCTTCTTGATAAAAAGTTTTATTTTACATAAAGTCTTTTCTTATATTCCTGTGTACACTTCCATATGGTTTTATTTATTCATTTTCCATAAAGAATCAATATAAGCTATTATTTAAAGATAAATTTAATAAATTCTAATTCAATTTTAGTCGAAATAAATATAATTATCATATGTTTTCCTTATAATCACATCGGTTTCCTTATTAGAACACTAATAAAATTTATTGATATTTTATCAGTTTTCTTCTACTTGTTTCAATATTCTAAGAATTAGCAATACATATTTCAATTATTTTTTCTTAATACAATATGTTCAAATAGAAATACTTCATGTTTATTGTTTTATTAATTTAGTTCATTTTTTTTCATGTGGCATCACGATGAACAACAATTTTATGTAGAAGCATTTTATATCTACAAAATCTGTTTAAATTTGTACACATCAACAAAAAGGGAAGAAATTATTTTTAAAAATGCTAGAATATTATTCTTTAATATCTCAGAATTTCATAATATTTATTTCAATATCAATTAGTAAGTATACTAACTAATCTCATATTAAACATCCTACAATCACGTAAGGTGAACAAATCTTATTTCTTGAAAAGTACGTAGTTTGAAAGTAATGTATGTCATTGAAGATATGCGGGTACTTACAATTCATACAATTCCAAATATTAATTCAAACATCAAGTACATAAGTAAATGATTTATTTACCTTAGCTTACAGATTGCATCTCCTAATTGGGTAAATATTTGACTAGATGGAAATTTGTCGAATGGTAGCAAACATCTTTATCTAAATATTAGATTATTAACAGTTACTTGTTTTATCACCAACTTTCTTTCAGCTACTAATTCAAAATGTTTACTGATTATACAATACGAGCATTGTTCCCGAATCGTTTTCTGAAAAATTGATATGATATACAAACAATTTATTTTAAATTTATTTAAATGTCTGTATTTGAACTTAAACGTATACAAACAACTGAAACATTTGTATGTAAAGAATCAATTTCTTCAAATGATTCCATAAATTCTTAGATATCTTCCTTTGTTATTGAAAAAAAATACTATTGGAGCAATGTTCCTTAAGGTTTCATACAATACCATGGGCTTATTGTTAGAAAACACCTGTAAGAAATTGTATTATTCGTTGCAAATGCACAGCCCTTATTCAGTAAATAATGAATTTTTATTTGAATTAAAAGATAAATTGTATTATTTGTGTCACAGGGTAATGTAACAGATATTTTTTTTTTATAATTTATCAAAAAAGTATTAAAAATAAGCAATAGCACAATATATGCTTGTTCATGATAAGCGTGAGTGTTATTGCAGGAAAGTGTGTGTGGGATTGGAGATGGGATGTAAATATAAAATACGATTTCTCTTCCTCTCGGATTTGAAGACAGTTTTGAAATTCGTTATTTATAAATTCAATTCAAGAGTATAAATATTCATGTATAGATTTCAACTGAAGTCTTGTAGTTCTTATACATTTATAAAATTTCTCACTCTTGCGGATATATATATATATATATGTGTTTGTGTGTGTATTGTGCAGTACTTGTGTCGAAATATAATAGAAATAAAAACAATTAATGAAATAAGATATGCTGAAACATATTAAAATTTTTTATTATTGATTCACTCTACTGAATGAAAAATACAAGACATAATTGGATACTCAAACAATTAATTTTTTTAGTTCTGGCTTAGGACTGAATTGTGGAATTATACCTGTTTTGTGACGCTAATCATCTTTCTTTGCAACAGCTAGCTAACACCAATGAATTTTTCCTTTGAAGAAGATGATAAACAAATAAAGAAAAATAATCTAATAATAAATTAATAAAATCACATCAATATTACATTGAAATAACTATAATAAAAATGAGAAGGGGAGATTAAGATTTTAAATACACTACAAAGAATAATACCACAAAAATAGGACAACAGTGTTTAAAATATATTGAAACAAAATAAATGCTTTATACATAGGCACATATGCATTACAAATAAACTTTAAAGGAAGATCACTCCCGTATATGAAAAGATTTATTTTTATGCACTTTTCCTCAATCAAAAGAGATTGAAACGATTATGGACTTGAATAAAGACTTGAAAATATTTTACTCCTCTTAGAATCTTATAGATCAGAAATCCATTATTTTCACTGGCTAGGTCTAGTTTTACTTTTTATAGTTGAAATGCTACTCCAATGAAAAAAAATATATATTATTATCATTTAGGAACAATATCATGAAAAGGAAGCAACGCTGCAAATAAATTTAAATCAAGTATAACATGGGATATTGTATGAGATAAGGAAACAAGAAGTAATTTTACTCCATACTGTAAAATAAATTGAAAATCGTCCAGACATTTTTAATATATTATACAGCAAGAAAAATTGCCGTTTCCTATGCATCTGTTTAGTAAGAAATGAATAAATTTAACAAAGAAATTTTTGTGAAATTGAATATAGATACAGCTTGTGTATTAAGGAGTAGTTATAGTTATTTCTTCAGTAAATTTCAATACATCAATACACGTATGTTTCCCATGAGTATTTTTCCTGCATATTTCCCAAATTCACACATTGCCTTTCTTTGAGTATTTTTATTTCTATTCAATAACTATAAAATTTTAGAATATTTTACTAAACATGATTGAATAAAAAATTTTTATATAAAAATACAAAACACTTTCACTACGCGATGAAACAAAGAATATTACTTTAAAACGATCATGTATAATTCATGATTATTTGATGTACAAAATTGGAAAAAAAATACACTTACTGGAATTTCATTTATTATAGAAACAATTTATTTTATAAAATATTTATTTAAAATGATGCTGGTAAAATTTAATTTAGGTTAGAATAAAGGTAGAATTTTAGTGAACTCATACGCCAATTTTTTTTTAAAAAAAATTCAACTAATGAGTAAGTTATTTTTAAACAATATTATTAATTATACAACTTTGGGATTTAAACTTATTACCGTAATCTTATGAATAACAAATCATTTTTAATTTTATAACAAGAGATTTCTGAAATCAATATTGAATGCAACAATATTAAAAAAGTTCTGATATTATTAAAATATGAATATATATATATATATATATATATATACATACATCTATGTAAAAAAAACTTAAAACTGTATTTATGTAATCAAATGTGTTTTTAGATGCATTCAAGATACTGGATACTGTTTTTGAAATTTAACTCAATTAATGTCTTGCTTTCACCCACACGTAACAAATTATCTTAAATATATGTCTCTGAAACTTTCCTTCGTTTCTTTTATTTCTAAATGCAAACTCTTAATTAAAGTAGGGATCTAAAAATAGTGCTTATATATTAAGTACGAGATCATTCGACTAATTTATATTTGAATGGTATCTACACGAATCTAATACACACATATTCTGCTATATTTTATTTATTTACACATTAATAAATATAATAAGGGATAGTGTATATATGATATGATTATACACGCATATTTTTAAAAAACAAGAACTTAAATTACGAATATCAATGTTGATATTTTCAGTCAGAAAAAATGAGAAATTATATATCCTGAATCTAATTTAAAAGCTTAGAAATATCTATGATTTATAAAGATGATTATTTGGAAATATTTTCTTCCCCTGAAGATAAGATTTTGAATTCATGCCGCCTCAGCCTTCAAGCAATTTGTAAAATACATGCTGCAGGAGAACTTATTAAAGTAAGCGGCTTGGATAGTAATGAAGGAATAACACATAGGAAAAGAGAAGCAGTTTTTTTAAAATTCCTCTAGGGTTATTTTTGCGTGAATGCTTTAAAGCAGTTATAGATCATTTTTCTTATTGAAATGTATGTTTCGGACTACATTCGTTAAACCTGCTGAAAACCGGCTTTAAGATGTAAAATAATTTTAAATCTAAATATATCTTAAGACGCGAGAGGGCTTTAGTACAAAAAAAAATCAAGCAAAGAAAAAAATTAATAAAAAATATAAATATATCATAAAATAGTGAGTATGGACAAATATTAAAAATAAAATTATAACTAAAATAGTTTTGCAGATTTCTGAAATATTGTTAAAATATGAATTTATATATCCATGATAACAAAATATAGTTTCATAATATTTAAGATTTTGAATAGTTATTTTGTCGACCAAGTGTAAAACATCAGGTTTCAGAAATCTTAGAATATTTTTACTAACTGGTTTTAGAAATAGGTAAGAAATGTATGATTTCATTTTTTATACATTTTAATATGTCTCCTTTTTAAGGTTTCGTAAATATATTATGTCATCCACTCTCCGTATTGAATATTATTTTGAAATGGAATGAAAGTCATAACATTTAATCATTTTAATATGTTTGGTACTTATAACCAATGTTTAGCTAATTAGAAATAACAATTATTTAATAAGACTGTGTCCTTTTAAAATATATGTTGTCCTTGAAGGAGCAGTCTGTTTTTTATTTATAATTTTGAACAAATATAATAAGATGCTTTAAAACACATCTGAAAAATCTCTCCTCTTAGATCCGTGATTATGATTTATATAAAAAGTCTTCATTTTGTTATAAGAAATTGTAGCAATTGAGAAGTTGAATTTTCATCAAATATTATCATGGATATTGGCAAGATTTTGATTTATTTTAACAACTATGTTATTTACCATTATGGGAATCAAAAAATGGCAAAAGTCAATAGTATGAAAGACGGGAGGGTCACCATTATGGTATTTACCAGTGTGGGATTAATAACCATGTTGGACTGTCCCCAGATCAAAAGGTGATTAAACTTTAAAAAAAAAACATTTAAAAAATGTTAAATCAGGAAAAACGCAAGCGGTCAACCTGACCAGCTAACACAAAAAGTAATTCAGAAATGGAAGAGAGAAACACATGGCTGGAAATGTGATTCATCTCTCTTTCTCTGTATGTTTTACAGTGCTGCCTTAAATAGCGGTAGCAGAAGGACATTAGTTCACTACCGCTTCAAGTCGCTTCATCTGGTTTGCTTCGCTAGTTTAACATAGTAGGAAAATAGCAGTAGGCTGAAACTCTGGGTGATTACCAGTCGCCACACAACTCAACTTATAGATTATGCAAAATAAATTTATTATATAAATGAAATGCTGAGAATAGGAAAGGAAAACCTGAAGAAGAATACAGGATGGAAGAATCTGCGGCAACAATAGAGTTAGAATCCTTCAATTCGTGATAGCTGTGATTCATGGTTACTAACCATGAATTTCAGTGTTACTATTCATTAAGCAATATTAATAGTAACACTGAAATTCATGGTTAATTCATGGTTTTTTGTTTTCATTAATTTAATTTTTGCATCGATATGAATTTTCTGCTTTATGTTATTGTTGCAGAACTCACTTTTTCAAGAAAAAGCATAATTACGTTTAAGTCTTGACAAATAAAACATGGTTGAATGTACAGCTAATCTCACTGATTGAGAGAGTTTTAAAACAATCTCTTTCAAAAAATATCCAACTGGAATATTTCCTTCTCCAAGAAATGGTGATTTATATTGAATTCAAGCATTCTAGTCCAAAAAAAGATATATGAAAATTATTAAAATAGTCTAACTCATGCTTATCTAAAGCGCGGCCCCAACGCAAATTATGAAAATATTTAAATTTACACATTTTTAATAAAAAAATAAATGTTTGCAAATTTTTTCAAATATAATCGATTCATTGACATTTATTTTGAAATAAAACTTTAAATAAAAACGTCTTAGTATGTATGCCCTGAGAATTTACGTTTCGAATTATGTGTGTATCCACTCGACGGCAAATTTTTTTGAAGAACTACAATATTTGTATGCGGTATATTGCATTGTATTTTGATTTCCTAATCCTTTTGGCCAAAGGAGTCCTTCTCAGAAAAAGAGGCCTACACCATTTTCTCTAGAAATAAATAAGTTACCTACAATCTTCAAATGGAATGCATTGAACTGCAAAGTGACATTCAACTGGAAAAAAAATTTAGGAATATTTCTTTACTGGAGTTTTATAAAGATTACCTACTCTGCGATATACATCCTAATTTTCACGATCATGCTTTATTAATGTCTTCAGCGTTTAGCTACATTTGTTGAACATTTATTTTCAAGAATGAAACCTACAAAAAACAAAAATAGGACAAAGATCAGACAGGCATCATGAAAATGCATTAAGAATTGCAACCTCGTCTATTGAACTCGATATCGAGATTTGCTTGTTCAACAAAAGCAAATTCATCCATCTCATTAATTTAAATTTTTCCATCTTTATGAAATCCAAACTAAATGAAACGATACTTTTACAAATTTAAAATAAATATGTACCTATACATATCTAATTCAAAATTTTAAAAAATTATAATAAAAAAGAAGTTAATTTATTTTAATAAAACTACATAGAGTTAATTTTTATTTCAATTTGTTGAAAAGATATTGTATATGTGGCCCAATAAAATTTTTTTGTTGCATTGTGGCCCAGCAGTTTTTTTTTTATTTTTTTTTTGTTTCAATGTGGCCCTCAAATGGTCATAGTTTAGACACCCATGGTCTAACCTTTCTTATCCCTAAACTTTCAAATGATGCGTATCAAAGATTAAATTTTCTTCATCTCCGCTTAGTCGAATTTCTGTCTCTTCTCTTTTGTGATGAAAGTAATTATCTACGCTTTACAATCGGGATACTTGCAGGTTCTGGTTTTGAAAAAGAATCCTACTCTACCCTTATGCTTCTTTTCGGCTTCTTTTTAGGTGTTGAAGCATCTTTTTGTTTAATTCATTTGTAATGTTTTTTATTTTATCTGATTAGTTACATACATTTGCTGCAGCAAATCGGAATTGTAATATGTTTGTCCTACGATGCGTGAAATAAAAGGAAAAAAAGAGGTATTTGTGTCTACATTTAACAGTATCTCCTAACGTCATCTAAAAAAGATTAATCTGAATCTCATAAAAATAGGGTTCCTACTATTGTAGATTGGAAGTTCGAGTGTTGAAAGAAGGAAAGGAAATCAATAGCAAGCTGAAGTAGATAGTTGTCTTTAATGGAGATTCTTCATATATATATCTTGATAATAGATATTTTGATTGTTACTTATTCGATCAAGAGAAAACTAGATATTGTATTAATGCTTTGGATTATCTGATCATTTTATTATTGATTGAAATTTATTTATAGAAGAATTTCACACAAAAATGATAAAATTAATGACGATATACAATTCAACGTGTGCAGTGAACTTAGTTTATATACATAATACTATAGCTTAAAACTGTTATCTTCAGTCAAATAATATTCTTTGATTACAGCTGAGAATAAACTTTTCATGTTCTGTTTTCAAATAACATACAAATTAAAACCATGTTATCATATTGTTATCTTCTGTTCTTAAAGAGCCCACTTGCAGAGGGTGCTCTTTTCGTAAAGGGGTGAATGTAAGATTCAGCACGATTCCCTCAGACCTGAACGAGTCTCTGAGAGGAGCTGATGTTAGTAGTGAGATGACACTCGTGAGCAAGGAGTGTAAATAAAGAATTGTTGTTGTATATACAACCTGATCTCTTTTTGTCTCAGGACAACGGTAAAACCATAAGAAAATATTTATTAGCTAAAGATATTATTAAAAAAGTAAGAGTAAAGGAATTGTTGCGCTTATGAAGAATAGTTTTAATATCTCAGATGTGGGATAATTATTGGGTTTTAAGTGTATCAATTATTAATGTTTTTAAAGTGTAACTTTTTTAATGATTTGGAAGTGCTTTAAACAAGATTTTCTTATGATGAATTTAGTAATGTCATTCTATAATGCTATCGGTCAAGCTGATATTTAGTATTTATGACATATGAAATATTTTGTTGAGTGTAATGATTTTGTGTTCATTGTAAACTTGTACAATTGAGAAAATTATGTGTCAGGATTGGCCGAATTATTATCTTCCGTGCTTAAAGCCCTCCTGTAGAGGGCGTTCTTTTTGTAAAGGGATGAGTGTAAGGTGCCAACAATCTCCTCAGACCTGACTGAGTTTCTGAGCAGAGCTGATGTAAGCAAGCGAGATGACACTCGTGAGTAAGGAGTGTAAATAAAGAATTATTGCTGTTTAAGCAACTTGATCTCTTTTTGTCTCAGGACAACGGTTAAACTATAAAGAAATGATTATTAGCTAAAGGTATTGTTTAAAAAGTAAGAGTAAAGGAAGTGCTATGTGCGTGTGTGAAGAATAGTTTTAACAACATGGAAAAAAATTATTCGCTTCAAAGATTTTTTTAAAGAAGTGCACAAACATATAGTGATAATATATTTAATAAGATCATTGGAAAAAATGACTCGTCAAAGTCTCTTTTTTTAATTTAATTCCTAAAAGTGGTTTGTGGTGAAATTTTAAGTAGATAGTTTTAATTTTACGTAAATGAATTGTAGCATCTATTAAAACTCTGTATTTATGCCATTATTTTGAGAAATTTGAAATACGATATATTAATTGAAAGTAAAATTATGATAAAATATCGTATTTGAAGAGTTAAATGTTGTTTCTAACTATATATACAAAAAAAAATCAATGATCTATCAGTATTAAAGTGATACTGCTTGTATCAAATTTAGAATAGTTGCTATAGGAATAGTCACACCATATGAAAATCCAATTAAAAATATTCTTTATTTTTATATTCCTATCAGTAACTTTTTTATTTTTGTTCCTTTTGTTACATTTTTGTATAGAAAAATATGTTGATGTTTTTCTTTTTTATTAAAAGAAGAGAAGTTGGTTGGGAATAAAAAATTATAAGCTGCGATATGCAGTTAACAAGCTATTTTCCAACAATTTACTTTCATGCATCATTATTTAATTACAAATATGTATGTTCGCTTTTGAGAAAATGTAAATTTTAGTGAATACTCTAAGTACTACTTAACATCCTATAATTTTCCTTGATACACACGTAAGTATTTAATTGATATTTATTCCTTACAAAATTTGTCAAATAGATAGATAACAATTGAACGAACTATAGCTGTTTTGCCTATTTGTGCATTTATATGTTATTTCTTTGAGACAATATATTATTCGAAAGTAAAATTATGATTAAGAAACATATTCAAACTTACTATAAAGGTTTGAAACATACTATATCAAGAAATATGCTATGCTATTGTAAGTATTCTAAAAATTAAACAAATATGTCTAAGATTTTAACTGTTTTCCTTTTCATAAATCTGAAAGTAATTACTTTTCAATCAAAATGCCTCACTTTTTCCATACATAAATTTTGCATACATACATGCATATGTACGTATGCAACATATTTGTATGTTTATATCAGCTTATTTATAATGCTTACATGCATCTTCCCTTATCCAAAATGCATTCGTATTTTTAACTTGTATAAATAATATAAATGCATGGCATAATTTATGTTACGGTTTAGAGAAAAAAAATGAAAATTATAATGTGAATTACAAATATCGTTGTGCACACTCCGGCTCTGGATAATATAGGTAATAAACTATTCCAATCCAAAAGAATATATATGAGTAATTCGAAACCTTAGAAATATCTGTGGATTCTAAAATGTGTAGGTATTCGTTTGTACTTTTTTGAAATGAGTATACAGATTCGATTTATATTGCCTCATCCTGTTGTTGAATTGGAAACTATATGTTCTAGAAGAATTACCTAAAATGAACGATTCGGCTGGCGATAAAGGATTAATAAGAGAGAAGATTTTTATTTTTGTCGTTTTTTAAAATCATCCAGAGTTCCATTTAGCTTCAATATTTAACAGCAGTTATATTATCTTTATATTTAAAGTTTGGTTTCCAATCTCAGTTTTTAATCAGATAAAATTTATTTCTAAGATATAAAACATACTGACTTTAAAAGAAAGGCTCTCTAAACTCAAGTGAACTTTTACACAACAAAATCGACTTAATAAGGTTGGGTAAACATAATTGACAAAAATGTACACCGGAGAAATAAAAAAATGTAGTTATGTATTCAGAATCAAATTATTTATTCTAAGTCCATTCTTATAGATATCTGAAATTTTGTTAGCAGATGAAGCGGATTTATATTCATGTATGCAGAATGTGGCTGAAAAATTTTGGAGAACTGAATACTTATTTCATCGCCCAAGTGTAAAAGAAAAGGGTTGCAAAAATATATTAGAATAGTGCCATGAAAGAAACTTCTGTTGACAATTTCGTAAATTCGACAGAAATTTATGGAATTACTTTTCCTTTTTCTTATTCTTACTTTTTATTGCATTTGAAATTTTCTAGATTTTTTCTCACCCATCTTGAGTTAAGTGATGTTTTTAAAATACATCAAAGACTTGCGATTTTTAATATTTCTATGCCTCTGATACTAATGCTTAATATTTAAGTAAATATATAGAAATAATAATCAAACAAAAAAAAATTCAATTTTATTTATGTACTTTCTTAAGATAATGTAATAATTAGCGTTTAGTAAATAAGTATTCTAATAAATTAGTTTCTTAAAATCCCTTCATTTGAAACTCATTTCAGAAACAAATTTGATTTAAATATCTGTTATAGATACTTATTTTAAAGCAATTGTTGTACATCATTTTTCTTCTGCTTTTGTAAGTATAGTTGCGTTAAGTACATACGTTATAATTGAACTCTATAAAAGATACTCTTTAATATTTTCATGGATTGAATTTTCCATTAATGTTTCAACCAAATCAATTTCTGAAATGAGGCTACTCTTTTCAAATCTTTCTACCTGTTATGCAAAATAAAATATCCAGACATATAGTATTATAATTATTTGACTCAATTAAATTGATAAAAACAACTTCATTATCTAAGGGTTTAAAAATTCAGTTGTAAAATAAAATGTTAATCAACTTCTTAAAAAA
This sequence comes from Nephila pilipes, assembly GCA_019974015.1. Lineage (NCBI taxonomy): Eukaryota > Metazoa > Arthropoda > Arachnida > Araneae > Nephilidae > Nephila > Nephila pilipes. The sequence goes on along the minus strand of BMAW01120953.1, from coordinate 128,470 downwards.
ATAGCCATTATTTTGTTAAAATCATTTGTAATTGAAAAGTAAAACTGTGTGCAATCAGTTATATTCAGCAGTTCTCAAGGAAAAAGAATTAATAAAAATCCAATCTATATACAAGGAGTGGATATGCTTGAAGACAACGAGATCTTCATGCCAGATTTTCATATAATACAAATAACACGCCGCACCTTATATACATTGAATTATTTTAATTAAATTATTCTCGTTACATATCCTAAGCAATTCTAAAGTATCAAGCAAAACATACATGCATGAAAAATATAGCTAATAGAAGGAAAACTTAAAACAGTTATTTCAAACAAATTTAGTGAACATAAGATATAATAAAAATACATTATCAGAAAGCATATCATTTAACGGAAATCTTAGATCATGTCATAGAAATATGAGATGGTATTTGATAATGCCTTTTTCAGTAACTGAGAATGATATTTCAATTTAATAAACTTAATTGTGAAAGTTTCACAGTAATATGTTGTAATAAAAAGGGATTGTAGCTTCCTTAACGTAGGAATTTATTTTCTGAAGAAAATTCTCAAATAAATAAGAAAAACATATTTAAATTTTCAATGAGAGACACATATTATAATGTATCGCATTTAAAAATCCTTGTTTTATATATACTAAGAGGTTTACTGCATGATTAAAGTAATTGTTGATCTCATTTGGAAAGAAGCTGATCATCATTTTCAGAAGTGACGAGGAAACATGGCTTTATACTAAAGCTATGTTCTAGTTTAGTGGTCTCAAATCTTTGCTTACCCATATTCATGAACACTTAGAGCTATAAGGTTCTCCAAGGAATCTCATTTCATTCATAGAAAAATATATCTTAAAATAATATTTAAAGTAGATCAATATGTAATATATATTTTATTCAAGACAATAAAAGAAAAGTAATATACTCTATCGAACAAATTTATAGTAAAATTAATGTAATTTACCCATTAACAGTGTTAATTCGTGCTCCAGGTGTCACTTAACCTTACACTATATTTAGTGACTGAGGTGTACTTGCATTTTTTTTACACAAACTGAAGGCATAACTCTATAGATATTATCTACAGTCACATATTATGCAACAAATAAATTTTTAAAATATATCTTTGCTGCAGGATATGTTCATATTTATTTTTGTGTATTTATTTTTACTACCACATATGTAAAAATAGATTTTTCATATAAATATGGTGAACCATATCACATCAAAAGGATAATAGCTCTGTGAGTATCTTCTGAGTGTTCAACAGGAGTCTGCAAACAAAACTTTAGGAGTTGTTCTTGATTAAATTTAGAGTTTAACATCGAACCTGTAGATATGTCGATAAGTCGTTACCTTTCCTTCATAGAAATGCATCAAAACTTCTAATTTTCACAGACAACTTCATAAATATATTTATATTTTATAGTTAATGAACTCCGAAAAACTGGTGAGAGTGCTTTAATATTTTCTTTTTGAATTTTTGTTTTGACTTACGTAACTGACTTGAGAAGATAAAGAACATAAGAGGAGAAATTTAGCTACATAATTATATCCGTAACTGCCTACCAGCGTACTAAAACAGAAGAGTGGGGGTACAGTCATAAACAGCCAGGAGGAAGACGAAATTCCTCTAACCTCTCAGTTTCTCAATTCAACTTTCAATGAGTTAGCAATGGTGTAGAGAAGCTTAGGGATAAAACAATGAATACAAGAACTCAAAACCAGCAAAATGAAACGAGTTTCTAAGAATATGCTTTGCTAAGAATATGCTTAGTATCAGCTTTGCATCTAAGAATGGGACAGACATTTTGAATATTTTTTTTTGTGAATGTGAACTCAAAACTCTAGTTTACATTATGTTAAAAGATCTTTTAATCATTTGTATAAGAGTAATTTCTTGTAAGTTTGTTGTTTTCGCGTATTAAACTCACAAATACAGTAGGGGATATTTAGGACATCTAGTATTTAAGCACTATTTAATAAACAATTTTCTAGAAAAAGTTCTTAATCCATTTCGTCAAACACTTTTCCATCTTAGACCCTAACATGCCTTTAATTAAAGCACTCTTATCAAATCTAATAAAGATGAACTTGGCATTATGGCTGGTACTTTAATTGTGTCGTATTGTTTGAACTGCTGATTCCAATAAGTTTAAATATTCATCAACGGTTGCTTCTCTTTCCCTCCAATTTCAGTTTATTTAAATTTTTAACTTTGGAACTCTGACTATTGCGTTTTCTTCTCAATTTTTTTTACTATTTTAGTAGGCATTATGAATTCATAATTTTTTCGTAAAATATATTATTCCATTCAATGATAAATTATACAAAGAGAGACCATAACGTAACCGGACTAACGAATAAGCAAAGCGACAAGATAAAATGTTGCAGAATAAACGCTTGACTGGAAAAAATGGTACCTCAACTTCTTAGTAAAGACAGTTTTTAAATCGGTTTTGTACATGTATTTGAACATGTAAATTCGTTCATAATTCATGCCGCGTAAAACGTGGTTTCTTGCTAAGCGGGAAATAACATCCACATTTTAAGGAGTTGAAAGTATATTAATGTTTTTGTATATTATGAGCCTTTATCTCTAGTCGATTTATAATTTATTTATACAGAAGTTTTATAATTTACAATCTATCATCACCCAGTAAGTTTGCATGCTTCTGAATTATATTTAAATGGTTTTACCGTACAAGTGCAGAAATTAAAGCAAGAAAACTAAAATGGATTAGGATTATTATAGTATTTAAGAATTAAGTTAACGGCCTCTTGCAAAACTAAGACAATGAAAATAAGCTAGCAATTGTGGAAGGTGAACCGGCTCAATGGGAACAAACAGCGCTAAAGAACTGAATTCAAGTCCTTTTGCAAAGTGCAGCATCAAACTTGACTTACACTTCTGAAGCCTGTTACTACTTTCGTTTCTTTTTATATTATATTTCTTATTAATTTTAATTTTGTAGATGTTTTTAATAGATTACTATTTGCTTAAATGTAGCTACTGAACTTCAAGAATTCTGACATATCTGAATTAATCAGTATGTAACTTCATCCTATTACCCATTTCATCTGTCATCTTAGGGGTTTAGAAGATCTTAATTTCATTTAAATTAAAGCTCAGATCAATTAATTAAAATAGTTATTTCTTTCCAAAATGCCTTAAGTTATATCTCAAATAATGGAATTAGTCTTCACATTAAGTTCCTTTCCGTGAGAAGAAAGAACTTCTGTAATCTATGAAAGAACACTATTACCAGAGTAAGATTCAAGTATCTCCTTCAATTCCTCCGTCAGCGTTGAGCCCTAATATCTTCGAATCTTCTACACATGTCAGAATATTTCTTATAAATAACTTTCTTCTTATTTGTCATAACCTTAGTAACAAATTCAATTATCTGTCGTTTTTATGCAAATAGGTTATATCCACACATTATTCTTTCGAAGTTTACTCAATTTGAATCACATTCCATTGATCCAGACGAAACTAGGAACTTAAAAGTAAAATCAGAAAGAAATCACAGGTGTTAGTTGAAATGAAATAAATCATGAATAGCCCATGTTACAAGCTCCCTGAAGAAGGAGCCACAAGTTTAAAATCTTAAAAATAATTCTTTAAAAATTAAATAGAAAAATTATTCTTCAATAAAGCATTGCAGGGAATTAGGAGAGAGGGGTAATTTTCTATCGTCCCATCAGCGAGGACCAGCTGGTGTTAATGAGAGAATTCGCATTTCCAGTTCATTGAAGAACTGAGAGCGTGGATTCTTATTGGTCGAGAGAGAACTCTTTCGTTTATAACAGTTAAACTTATAAGAAAAATTTGAAGCAGAGGAAGATTGGAGAAAACTACTATTCTCACGCCAACAGGGCTTAAAGCTGATGGGTGAAAACCGGAGAAACCGACTAAAGGTATCAGAAATTTAAATTAACCAGAATTTTTGAGGAGTTCGTGGTGTTTAGGTTGTTCTGAAGTAGGTAAAATACATAAAAAAATTTTAAATCAGAAAGAAGAAAATAGGGACAGAAGGACGAAGTCAGGACCAGAAAATGAGGAAAGGAAAGAAAACTAGTTTTTCGGTACATACAGGAAATTACTTATATCAACAAATTTAAAGAAATCTGTTTTCGGAAATTGGTGCTAGATTATTAAAATACTGTATCGTTTGATATTTTATTTTTGTACCATTTCGTAGAAACTGAGTATTCGAAGGTGTGGAATGTTTGAGCTGGCAGCCACTACGAGCTCTTCTTAAGACAGGTTTAACTTAAACATGACTGCCTGTTACGTACTAACCCGAACCTATTTATTGTTTCTGAGAAATGACATTAACTCCAAATTAAGAGTGCAATTAAGAGCGCTATATCACCCACAACATCTTTATTGAATAACCCTCCGTACACTGACTACAAAATGTGTTATCTTGTAGTGAATCTCATACTGATAGTATTTAAATTTTTCATTATTTTTTTTTAAATCCTGATTCCCCAGTATTCATCAAATATGAAGATTATATAACTGCACATTAAATTCCAAGAACAATCTCTTGCAATGAAGTGGCGTGAAAGTTAAGAAAAGGCATGTAATTTAAAAAATTAACCCTTCCCTTGACTGCGGTGCAAAACGGTGAAGTATCTGAGCTATAACTTTAGTGGCACGTATGCAATTCAGAAATGAGTAACTCGCAATAGTATTTGAGTGGAAAGAACAGCTTACGTGAAGCTAGCGAAGATTCATCTCACGTTGTTTTCCCGTTTTCGACGAACACGAAGGAGATTGGCTGCTCAGATTGAGAAGGCATCGTTATATTCCTCTCTGCTAGAGAACAACCAGGCATCATCTTCTATTTAATTTTCTGACCTTGGCGGTTGATTCTTCCTTTTCCTCCGATGAATAGCTGGAAGTTGTCGTAAATCTAATTTCAATGAGTGGCTCTCGATCAGTTTGGCACGCAAGTACGTTTGCACCATTATTTAGTTAATAATAGATTTCAACTGATAACAACCAGCCTGTAATTAATAAAACAAAAAATAAATTTTCCAACTGAAATAAGTTTGGATTACAACAATTAAATGGAAATTAAATATATTTATATATTTGTGATGTTTTTCCTAGCAATTCTTTATATGTGAAATTGACATGAATCTTGACTTTTCAGGTTTCCCTGGGAGCAGAATAATAAAACTTATCCAAACGCTATCTGAACAATAATGCTAATATCCTTTGAATGAAGCTTCAGAATTACTTCGTGGTCCTTTTGTTTCAAAATGCATTATACAGCAGAAAATAAAACTCTCAAATGAAGTAGCGGAAATTAATTGTTCGTTTTACCGTGCAGTTATCGGATTCTAAGTTCAAGATTAAAGTTTATCGTTAATTACTGCATTCTTATTTGTAGTTAATCGAATTTCATTAATCATTACCTCATTAATATAAATTTGCATAACAATATTTATCTTTTAAGGTGGAATGTTATTTTCGGAATAGGATAGAATTGAACATACTTTATCGCTTGTAGCAACGCTTCTCATGTTTAGAAGATGTTTGCTAAGAGAGAATGTGTTATTCTGCATCATATTTACTAATAAATTTGATACTAATTAATACAGATACATTTCAGATTTTTCAAAAGTGAGGAATGATAGACCAATATACCCTTAAATATTCGTTTAAGGGTATATTGGTCTAATGGTTTTTGAAACTGTTATCCAGCTAGGTAATTGTGTGGAACAAGAAGTAAGATACCTAATACTTAAAACATAAAACTCGAAACATTTAATAAAGGAAATTACTTTAAACTTGAGACAATATTTTTAGATCAATTTGAAACTATTTCCATTATTTCATTGAGTAACATTAATTAATATGTATAGTATATTAAAAAGTATTAAACAATAAATTATTCCTATCATTATTTATTGAACATAACGTTGAGAAAACAAAGACCTGGGTTTTGGATTTCAATCAAAAGTTAAATGAATTAAATCATGAAAAGAATAAATCATAAAACAATATCTGAGTACATAATTACTCATAATGCCTGCTGAAATGGTAATACTTACACGCTTTATGTAAATAAGATTTTATTTTGTATTATCGATTATTTCTCTTCACGAGCTTTCCTTCATTATATAAGTTGCTTACTCAAATATTTCAGCAACTAACATTTTCTATCATTGAATTAAACGGTGTTTTCTTGAAAGCCATCGACAGTATGATTTATATTATTTTCAGTTGCCATATTTACTAAAGAGGTATATATCATCAACCATCATCTGTAGATGTTAAGCATGTATTAACTTTCAATACGACGAATTTAGACTTAGGACAATTTCTAGATTTGTCTAGAATCACTTTATATAATTTTACGATTTTTCAATTAAATTGCTTATTTATTTCATTCCGTACAAGCTGAAACTTAGTATTATCTTTTAAGAAGAGAGTCTTGTAAATTTATCAACTCAAATAAAAGAACTGCTTCAATTTTGTATTTTGATTAGAGCGATTTATTTAATTCCATAATTACTCTGGAGTTATACCAAAATTCTAGATTTCGTAAGCACACGTATTGGAAACAGAAACAAAATCGAAAATCTTATTTGCAAAATTTTGAAAATCTTCATTTATTATTTCCATATGGCTTGATAATTTTTACAAGAAATAAAGTTTTCATATCTTATCTGTCTTTCCTTATTATTTAATTTGATAAAGTATTACCTTTTTAATCCATTATAATACCAAACATAATTTCAAAATCGTTTAATCAAATCTAATAGAATCACAAAATGCATGAAGTCATAGTTTATTTAACTTATTGAAATGGATGGTCAAAAGAAATATTCATATTCATTGAATATCATATTTTCAAGTAATTTTAAAGAAATTTTAAAAAATTATAAAGAAATATAAATATAAGATACTTTTTCAAAATTATCAAACTCATTATTTTACTACGTGAAGGATTCTGAAGTACGACATCGATCAAAATTTACAAAAGTGATTTTATTTGGTACAAAAATGATGAAATTATGCTCAACTGTACAAAAAAGTTTAAAGTAAAATGTTTTATTACAATTATTTCGAAAATTGTGACATTTTATGAAAAACTCCAATTAAAGTTCATATACATTTTTTTTCTGTTAATTATTTGTCTAAAAGGGGATAAATAAGTCATAAAGAAATTTATTTTTAACATGTATATTGCTAATAAAATAATTTTTTTGAGAATTTGTGAGTACAAGCTAATTATTATTTTTTTTTTGTTTTGACATAAATGATGTTAAAGTTGTAAAATAATGACAAGAAAACTAATTTAACTGGATTTGTTTTTTTCTCCATGACTCATGAAGTTTTCATTGCATTATTAAATTCTTAGCTCTAAAATACTCTGAAAAGATAGAGCTTTAATATTTTTTCCTCAAACAGGCGAAGATTTTGAGGTTTCAGAGTCTTGAGATTCTTAGGAATATATGATTTTTTCACAAAGAATATCACAATAAAAGTGCGTTAAAAGAATATGTATAAGCTTATATAGAAGAGCAATTATCAATAGAAGGAAATATTTTATTAAAAAGTCATTTTTATCAGATTTAAAAATCCATCATTTCATTAGCCATCCTTTAAAAGGTTTAAAAAATGTGGGAGGAAAAATGAATCAATAAACATTCACCTGAATATGATGTAAAAATACTTTGATCAATTCATGAGATCTCACATTTAGTTTTAATCTTTTGAACCATTTAAATTTCAAGAGAAGAATTCTGTATTAAAGCCTTTAATGCCACCAACGCATCCTTTAAAGCCAACTGTTCGGAGATAAGATACAACTTATAAAAAAGATTTTTCATATTTATTTTCCAGGGTATAGCCTTTCCTTTCCTTAATTTTTTTTTCTTTTATGTATTGTATACAGAATTATTTCCAAAATCTCCCATTTTAAAAGAGATGATAAAAAGACAAAATCACTAGAGACGAGTAACGGAAATAAGTGTTTGAAACGAAGCATTAGAAAACTGAAAAATAAATAAAATGCATCAATTTTCGGGAGATACTTTATTTTAAAAAAATAAGAATAAGTGCATCTTCTCCTCATGATTCTACCATATATAATATGTGCTTTTCTTGCAGGTATTTTTAGCTCACAAATAAGAACCCCTAAAACCAAGACTAGATTTAATAAAAAAAAATATATGCTTCAAGACAATAAACTACTTTATTTTTCCAATTTTGCTAATGTATATATATATATATATATATATATATATATATATATATATAGGTTATGCGGCTCTCGCAGGTGAGTTCTGTTGCCTTTTTGTAAATAAGGTGTACGGTAAATTAAAATTACTAGATACAGGTAAATTATTATTTTATTCCATTTAATTTTGCAAATTTATTAATAAATTTATGAATGTTCCCAAAGTAAATAAGTTATTTCAATTCTTGTTAGATAAGAAACTTAATATTGTTAGTTAAAAACATAAGAAAATAATAGAAATTGCTCTGATTGCTTCTATCAAACATTTTTTTCAAATAAACTCTAAGAAAAGCAAGATTTACTTCTGGATGCTTACTATTTTTTTTCTCATTTTAGCTTTTAGTAGACGAGAGTCTTAATGATGATTTGTTAAAGTAGTTCGCGCACAATCTCAATTAAATTCAAATGAGTTAACACAGACCAATGTTTATTTTTATAAAATAGATGTTAATTTTTTTAAATTAGAATATTGAATAAAAATATATTTTGATGTACCGAAAAGTGAGAATAGTTTCAGAGCATAATTTTTCTTCTTAGAATATATTTGTTTTTGAAACTAGTTCCAAGACGTAATAGTTGAACCATCCTTTTCTCTTCGGAAAGTCGCACAAAACAGTGTCATTTGGGAGAAACATTAAGTACAATGTAGTGAAATCTTACAATATCTATCTAGTATTACTAAATAAGTCTATTTATAATATTGTTTTTTGAAATGTGCTTCCCAAATACAATGTATCTGACGATGTTTGTTAAATAGAGTGACTTTCAAAACCTATTTTATTCGTGGTGATGGTGGGTAAAACTAGATGCTTTCTCAAATGTCATCAATTTGTTAAGAGACTATGCTAGGTGAATCTTTTGGATAAGCAATAATACACAACCGGGAATTTTCAGTGTTTGGATAGATTTATAACGACGAGCTAATCGAATTCTTCTTTTGATTACCTTGAGAACTCTATGCAATTTAAATTACAAAAAAAGAACTTCAACCCAGTCAAATATTAACTGTTTAAGCAAATTAGCTAGACTATATAAGTGTAATGAAGTGGTATAAAAATGAGTCCTGATTGGTTAATAATAATAATTAAGTTTCAAAACAAAATTATTTGAGTACTAGAATTTCGATATATTTAACAACTTCTTTCCATTATAATTCACATATCATCATATATTTTGAAAAAAAAAAAAATAACTACAACAGACTATAATAACAGCATGCATTTATAAGTTTTCTGCTTTATTGTTTATTATTTTTATCAGATTTTACTTACAAATCACTGATCTGAATCAATATTTTTAATAGATTGTAATGAAAACTTTTGTTATACAATGCTTAATTATTTTATCATATTCTGAAAAACATATAAATATTTAACATACAGTATTTGAAAATGGTATATTCTATTTTCATGAGATTTAATTAAAACTCACTGACAGAAGTCTGACTACGCTACTTATTTTTTACCAATTTCATGGAGAACTGACGTATAGTTATGATATAATTCATTATTAATCCATAAAGTATTTTCCATACAATGAAGTAAGCTATTTCCTATCTAAACTTGAAGTACTCCATATTGTATAAGGTTTTTGAAATATGATCTAAGCATGCACAAACAAATATGCAATAATATATATATATTGCAAATATGCAATAATGTATATATATGCTTAACACACACAAACATATATATACGTTCTTATGTTTCATTGTAACTTGGTAACATTTTTTGTACTTGTAGATAAAAGTATTCAGTTACCAGCATGAAACCTGAAAATATTTATATGAGTAATAATCAGTGAAAAACTGCTCATTTGAAAACATTGGTTAGTAGCAATATTTAGGTAGGGTGGCTGTTTACAGTTTCTGGCACTAAATCTTGTTAAGTTATAGTGTGCGAAACACAAGATCAAGATATCACAAAAATTTGAAACAATTAAAAATTAAAGCTCAAGATCAGTAATATTGAAAAAGAGCATTTTTTATGTTTATATAGTCTTTATAATATATCTAGTTTTCAAATAGTTAAACACATAAGCATAAAATTAACATATTGTGACGTTTGCTCTTCATGAATGAACTCTTGCGTCTTATCTCAATTTAATACAATAATCAGAAATTACTAAACTGCAAATAAAGACACGCATGAGCAAAACATAATTCTTAGTTTAGTATCACTAAAATATCTAATATCGTTCTCTTTAAGAACTCAACCTAAATCTCATCCCAATTTATAATTTAATTAAGAAATTTTGTGTCATAATAGTTCACTCTTTTTAATCAACAGCTATCTTTAATAGCAACTGCGTAGCTTAATAGTTTAGTGGAACTCCAATTAATAGAAAAATTTTAATCCAAATAACACTTCTCTGCCATCAAATTGTTATCCTCTATATCCCTACATTTTTTTTATGAAATCCATTACCTTTACATATCATCGTTCCTAAATAACTTCACTTTACCTCTATATTCATCTAGTTGACCTAATAACATTTCATTTCGGTTGGGAAGAAATTGTAATCTGATGCAATTCTAATTAATAAAAGTCCCAGATGTTAGTGAAGAGAAAATTACGTACAGCCACTCGTCACAATATAAATTCAGTAAAATTACTTTAACTTAAGCATGAGTATACACTTAGGATTATTTTATTTTAATAAAAAATGACCTCCAAGAAAGAGAGAGGCGTGTTTAATGCGACTGATAATAACTAGAACATGAAGGAGAAAGGGAATATTTTCTAGAAAAAGTTAATCTAAATTCATGAAATCATAATAATTAAGTTCTTAAAACATTTCGGATCCATGCGCAAAAGTTAGTTAGTAAAGGTTATTCGTATTCTTTCATTTGATGCATTTTTCATTTTACAAAATTGGTGCGATTTCAAAAATTGCCAAATTGGTAATTTTTAAAATCTCGCCAAGGGTGTGGGCTAAACAATGTTTTTGATGAACATTACAACATACCACTTTACATTATCACCAGCTTATCTGGGTTCGAGTCAGTAATACATGTGTAATTTATAAGCAGAAGTTTATTCGTTTATGATGTTTTCACACTATTCACTGAGTAAACCTTTGCTCTCTCTTATCACTAACTTCTTTAATCTTCTATCTCTTACAGCTGTTCTATCTCTTTAACTTAATTCTTACATCTAGATTCCTTCAATAGTTTGTCCTCTAACTCTCATCGAGTCTTCTATCAATCTCCCTCCTTTCAACGTTCTCTTATTCACTTCACCTCAATTTCTATAGAAATGCTGACATACATAAGTTACAACTCTTGGCTCTCCAATCAAACAATGTCATAGAAATTTCCATAAGGGTAGTTTAAGGGAAATAGGCTTGCAAACTGATACAATATTTGTAACGGTGATACGTTTTATCCGATTATTCGTAATGGTGATACGTCAAAAAAACACATGCTTTGCGAGGAATGTTGTTGAAATTTAATTTTGTTCAACACATTTTTAAAAATATTTGTAATTGTAAATGCATTCAGATACTTACCAAGAAAATTAATTAAATCTTTAAAATCCCACAACCATAAATAAATATATCTCATTAAAACGATTCAAATTATCTCATTAAACGATTGTATAAGTCTTCATTGAAATTGCAGTTTTACTACAATTAAAAGGAACTTCCATAAAATATGTCAGAAATACGTTTGTATTATTTCCTTTTGATTATTTTGTTTCTGAATTTAAATGATCATTAATCAACGCAGCCACTACTGCATAAAGTTATACAATGAATGAAACAAAATTGTTTTCATTCGGATTATTTAAACTCAATCCTTAACCTACTAAATCTGTGGATATTTCTCATACACATCATATCTTAATCTAATGACTTATAAAATAATTATCTACTTAATGTTAGCGGATCACTCTGGTTAGAATACTTTATAGATGAAGGTTCGATTCACTGACACTACGCAAATATGTATTGTTTGTGATCTGATAATTTCTTACATTTGTCAGTACAGTCACTATTTCTTCTTTTTCACTTGCACTTACTCTCTTCAGCATTAACTTATCATGTATTAAATTTTTCTCACGTAAAGTTTTAAATTATTCGATTAGAGGAATGTAGCACCAGCATAAATTTTGTTTACAAGTACAAGGTCATTTATAGCTTTCGTGTCGTTTTATGGGTAATTTAATTCAAAATACAAATTTTCTTTGAATTAATGACTAGTTACTTAATCCAACTCAGTTGATCTAAGTGGTTCAGTAAACTTATGTTGTTGAAGATGTCAAACGAAATACAGAACATTTTGAGCTTTTATGTAAAATCGAGTAATATTTTAATCAAAAGGAGCCTCTGAAATTTTTAAAGGAAAAAACAAAACATATTATTTCATTAATTCATTCAATATCAAGAATGCATTTAAAAACTTTTATAGCTCATTAATGCTATTGGCTTTAGCAATTGTAAATTGAATTTGAGATTCAGTAAGATTGAACACATTTAAATAAAATTTGTCAACAATTGGATCATTAATTTTAGTTCAGATACTTTAGCATTCATATAGTACTTAACAAAGGTTTTATACACAACTGGTCACCTAAACCAACCTCATACTCTCTGCAAATCTCAAGAAATTTTCAACGTGCATATAGAGTAATATGAGATGGAAATTTTTAGCATTTCATTGTAAATTCACATCACGGATGCCTATAGCACTAGCGCTATATGAAGGGAGAACATAATGCAGTTTTGAAAAAATGGAGTTACTTTTTCTGCAGTTATTTCTCTTGAGCATCTCACCTTGAGTATACCTTCAGGAAAAAAAGCGAGCACCAATGGAGCACGTTTCACAATTCTCCCGAATAATAATTGCTGCCTATGAAGAAAGCGAATTATTATTCTAAAAATTCTTGCTTTTGTGTCGGATGTAACCAAATAACAGTGACTCAGAAACGTAATCGATTTAAAAAGGAATAAAAGTCTGAAATCACCCTCGCATTCGCCTCCACAACACGTGATGATAAGCGTATTGTGTGCATGGAAGTGATTGTTTGCTCTGTTACATCAAGAGCCATATAAAAAAAGATAGATCTGCTGCGCTACAAACGATGACTACATGTACCATTCAATGTTGTTTACACCACAGTGAAATGATCACAAGTAGAGTATTTCTGCGATGTATTTCTAAAAGCCATTGTGTCTGCAATATGCATTGGACATCGGACATTGCTAAATTAACAGCTCGACATTGTCTTTATAGTCAAATCACACTTCTGCCTACAACACTACGATTATCAGATTAGAGTCTGGAGGTACTGTGGGCAGTTGTTACTCAACTGTTGCCTTAAGCATCACCATACTAGTTCTGTACTCAATATTAGGGTTTGGTTGATATGGGATTCCACTCTAGCATCATCCTAGTTGGCTTTGCGAGTACAAAGATAAACCAGTGCTACATTTCTGAGGACTTGAAACCTGTTGTTCTTCATTTTTTTCAGAGATTACCTGTAGCTATATTTCAATAAGAAACACGACAATGTGCGACCACATATAGTGTATAATGTTTGAGACTTCTTCATCCAGCAGATTACATTGCTGTCTGACCTTCTTATTCTTTCGATTTATACCCAACAGTACACACCTTATTGATTACTACAGAACTACTGGCTTTACGTTCACTATTAGCAGCTACACATCTTCAATTTCGGCAACGTGTGAAGACTGCTTGTGCTTCCGCACCATAAGAAAACATCATAAGCTTCTTTAACTCATTGCGTATCAGCGGTTATTGCCAGGCATAGTAGCAACATTCAAAATTGATTTCGTTGTCTTCCTCACCATGCAGGAGTCTTTTATTTCAAACGTCTTACCCATGTACTATGTGTTATCTCGCTGATGAATTTAGCTTTGACATCTCTTATTTTTCCTGGTTTTGCATTTTGGATAGCCAGCAGGGTATTTTATATCATTATTACCGTACAAAAGCTCTAATAATAATGCTATTGAATCATATTTACCGAGTCTTAATTAAAAAAAAAAAAGACAGACTGCTAGATTTAGACCTTATTATTAACATAATTTCCATTTCCCAATATCTATTTTTCATCTGTGTTCATCATGAATTGCGAGCAAAAAAAAAAAAGAAACATTTGACTCAGGCAATTTGTTTTGATTTAAATGATTTTCTACTGAAGCTATGACCTTTCATATTTTTCATAATATAATACTGTATTTCAACTGGAAAATTATGATCAAGTGTATTAGGGTAGCTCGAATAACATACCTGACATTGCTAATATCTGACATTGCTAAGACGCGAAATAATTTAAATATACTTGTGATTATTCTTGAATAAATATTATCTTTAAAGAAATTTTAATGCATCACTTGAAGTAATGAAGCAGACAGATTCGTTCATATTTTAACAAACACACATAATTTTGCAGCCGCATGAGATTTCCTGTGGTATTACTTTATGTTATATATATATATATATATATGTATATATGTATGCATGTGAATGTTTGCGAATGTATATGTCGTAAATTCATATGATTAACGTATACAATACGTATTAGTTCATGAAAATATGTAGAACGCATTTGGTTAAATAAAGCATGATGGTAATATTTATAAGTATATATAGCAATTTTTCAAATATAAAAGGAATCAATTCTAAATATCTCGTTATACAATTTAAACTACCAGAGTTTTTCATAAATTTTTAAAGTTTTCGAATTATAATGCTGAAACCTTTTTTTATAATAATTATAAAATTGAGAAAAATATTTGGTTTGGATTTTTAATTTCCATTTTCAAGAAAATAAAGTTGTGTGTGATATAAGTCTGTTTCTCTTAAATCTTAAAATACTATTTCGAATTTTTTTTCATGTTAAGTGAGGTTTTTAAAAATATTTTCAAATATTTGGTCAATAAACAGATATGTTTTAAACATTGCATACGTGTTACATTTAGTTTATGGTAGAGATACTCAGGTGATATGTGCTATAAAAATTAACTCAACAATGTCAAACTTAAGTAACAGAAAGCATCATATTCAAAAGAAATTATTGTTAATAGCTCTCTTTCAGAAACTGGGCAAGCGTAAAGAAATTTCTGTTGGTTTATGTTCCCTGTTTTAAAATGGGTGTAATGCCTTACGGTAAAGTTAATTGTGTGATCATAACGAGCAAGCACTTTTAATCTCACAGCCCA
The DNA here is from genome assembly GCA_019974015.1 of Nephila pilipes. Lineage (NCBI taxonomy): Eukaryota > Metazoa > Arthropoda > Arachnida > Araneae > Nephilidae > Nephila > Nephila pilipes. Next base: position 113,014 of record BMAW01120953.1, on the reverse strand, counting down.
TTAGCAAATAAATTTCTACTCTTTTAGCAGCTGGTACATAAATTTTTTTGAACACTCCATTCGAAAAAACACAATAAGTAGATTTTGTGACCAAACTATTGCTGAGAATGCACATTGTTATGTTTCAACTTTAAAAAATTGCTTTTGTTTTGAATATGAATAGACAGAATTGTTTTACATCGATAAAAATGATTTTATCTTATATAACACAAATTATGAGAAAATAAATTCGTTAAACTAATTATTAAGAGTGTTGAAAAGGCCATTTAAATATCTATAACGATCGAATATTATTTGCTTATTGTACACACACACACACACACAAAGGGCTAATCTTATTTTAAACTTTGAAATTTCATTTGAAGAATGAAATCAAATTAACAATTCATCTCCAATGAATTTGTGAGAAATGTTTGTTTGCCACCTTAATACACATTTGAATAAATAAAACTGATAAATTAATGTATATCATTCGTTATAAAATTAAAGTGATATTTTAAAATGAAATATATGGATTTTTAAAGTTCCGTTGAAAATATTGTTGTACAATTTTCATCATTAGATAAGTTGCTGATCCCAATATAATAATGTCATTTTACAAATTACATGTAAGCAAAGTTAGGAATAATATAAATATCAAATTACAAATTGATTAAATTTAGTTAGCACTTTTTCTAGCTAATTGTTCTGTGTTTAGTGAAAATGGAAAGCAGCTTTTTGATGTATTCTTAGACAAATATTTAGCATTTATCTGAACACTAAAATGACAGTACAGAATAAAAACATTTGTCATTAGAAAATATTTGTTTAGAGATATAAACCAATATATTTATTTCGTTTATTTGTGTGTTATATTAAAGTACGACTGATAAGAAAATTTGTTTTAGGATGTGACACAATTTATTGTTGATCGAAGCGTATTTATTTAATCTTTTTTGCGTCCTTTCAGTCTACTCTGCTTTATTACTAAAATTCTTCTGAAATTATTGCGTAGATCACAATTCATGCTCAAAGCGTTAGAAAGCGATGAAATAATAACACAGAGATAAAATGATTCTTAAGTAAGAATATATGAAAAATAACTACGTAAGTATACCTCAAATAAAATAGAGATTGTTTCATGTACTTTAGATTGAAATTTTAAAAGGTAATATTACATTATGCAATTGTGGAATGGATTTTTAATGATTATTACTATTTTCAAAAATATTAAAATATAAGTGATTTATTAATTATTAATATTCGTCTGAAATGCATTTATTTTACAGCTTATTTCCATTGTTATTTGCCATAATAATTAGAGTACAGTAATGCTACTTATAAAACATAATCAAAATTATATTAAAAACTTACTCTTGGATGTTCTATTTAAGAAAACGAAATTTAAATCAATTTACAATTCCATATTTTTTATCAAAGCGTCAAAGTTCTAAGTCAAATATTTCATTCGAAGTTTGTATGGATAAGTTTGCTTTTTTCCATAATGTGTTGTCTGAACTATTACTTTTTGTGATATAATATTTAGTACAAAAGAAAGTACTACATATTTAAGAAAACACAACTTATTTGGGAAATATATGTTACTTTTTTTTCATTATCTCTGTTTCCAAATTTCACTTGAAGAAAATTTACGGTTCGTATAAGAAAATGATCAGTCTAGTTTAAATAATGCATTTGATATTCTCCAATTTATCGCATTCAAATATAAATCAGTGAGTCCAACATTTTATAATAATTCCCAAAATTTTTCTATTCAGCCAATTCCTGTCTAAGTGAAAATCAATACTTTGTTTAAAAATGCCTTATTTCATTTTAAATGGAAACATTTTTGAATGATATCAAACAATAAAAAAAAACTCTAATTGACCTACAAATATATATACAGCCTCCAGATAATTTTGAAAATTATTACGCGGCCTACGTTCTGCAAGTGACACGATTTGTTAAAATTTCTTTCGTAAAATTAAGCTACAGTGTTTATAATTAAAATTACATTATACTTGCATATTATAGTGTCTTAATTAATTTTAAGAACAAAAATGGATCATAAACTAATTTAAATGCATGGAAAGCTTTTGAGAGACAATTCTGTTTAAAGAAATGTAAATTAATCTCTCTAATTGCCTTCTAAATTCTATTAAATACTGAAATTTTTTGAATATTATGTTAAATGAGGAATATTAAGATCATATTTAGTTTCTAGATATTTGCAGACGACAAAGCTGCTTAATGCTTCTAATTGACATACTATGTTCCAATTATTTTCATAAAATTAAGCTCAAACTGCTTGTAATTAAAATTTTATAATACTTGAATGTAATATAATTTTATTTAATTTGAAGTACACAGGCAAAAAAAAAATGTTTTATGAATGAAAAATAAGCAATCTTCAGAGATAAACCTATTTTCAAAAATGGAAATTAATCTCGCTGATTGCCTTTTAAATTTCATTAGATAACGCAGTTTTTGAATATTAGGTTAAATGAAGAATATTAAGGTCACATTTAGAGACAGTTTGCATGCCAGAAAATTGCTTCTTTTTTCTTTTTATCCAGTCCTTTTACTGTGCCCTAACTTGGGCTCATAAAGACCTCGTTCATGTGAAATTGCCAATTTCTTTTTACTATCAGTGATACATAAGTATCCTCTGGAAAATGGTTAAAGAAATGGGAATGCTGTAAGTATCATCAAATGAAATTTAAGAACCATTTTAGTTCATGAAGGAAATGAGAGGAGGAAAACTGTTTTCTATAACTTGACATATGGGTTTTTTCCGGTAACATTAGATTAAGGATTCAATAAATGTACTTCTTGGTAAATTCATTCATCCCTGCTTTGTAAAAGAAAAAGGAAAGAAATTCCATTTGATATATTAAGGTAACGTATAAGCATTTTTTCCATATTAAATTCTTCATTAAAAATAAATAATGACGTGTTTGTATAATGAATTTATTTTAATTAAATTGATTTATTGAAACTTCTGAAAAATTAACTATTTCCCACTTTCTGTTTCGAAAATCAGTCTTTTGCTCATTGATAACTCAATCAATTTATGATAAAACACATTTAAAAAAATAACTATTATTCTATGTGATTCTTTACGTTCAAATTGCCACTAATAATGGTTTGAAAGAACTATTACAAGAATTACAGAGTTTTTGCTGAATATTTATAACTATTAACCTTGTTATACTTTCTTGAAATCTGCTTTAGTAATAACAATATCACTAATGAAAAAAAAATCATTTCTCCACATAACAATCTTATAATTTATAATTCTCGTTCTTACTTATTGAAAACAAACTTAAAATTAAAAAAAAAAATTACCTAATCAGGTAAAGTACAACAAAAACAGAATAATTTGTAAGAGTGATCATGCTAATTCAGTTTTACGATAGCCCAGTTAAATAGAAAGTCGGCATTTATTTACCAATCGGAGAAGAAAGGCTTTGTGCGAGCAATAACAAGTTTTGTTACTCGTTCACCTCATTACAGTCATATATATTATATATATATATATATATATATATATATATATATTAGACAATTAAGGTTGCGTCAAAACTCTCAAAATTGATTTCGTAATACACGTGAAAAGTTAAAAGTAGAGGGAAACAGATTCGATTGAGTATTGATAGATTATAAGATAATGAAGCGTATTATTAAATTAAAAACAATAACTAACTAATTTTGAATTTTAAAAAAAAATCTATCATATTTTCTTAAGATCTCACGAGTAAAGAAATATGAACAATATAGGCAGGAAGCTAAAGAAAGATCTCAATCTGTGAAATATTTTATTTCAAATTGATTTCTATTTATTTAATTCCAGTTATAAAATGCCAATGTATTTCCTCTTCCAGTGCATCAGTGCATGATTTACCACAGATCCTTGTTATTATTTTGTAGTGAATTCCCCTGAACTCATGGTCCAAACTTTGATAGAAGATCAAATACATATAAATTATTTTTCATACAGCAGCCTGAAGTCTGTAAAGAATATTAATGTAATAAAAACAAGAAATGCCGAGAAAATGGAAAAATATTTTTCTAAACAATAGTAATTACATTATGTGTTGAAATGTTTCACTACCAACATCGGTACAAGCCTGGTAGCGTATAACCAATTATTAGAATGCGCTTTTAAAGATACCTGGTGTTTCAGGAACAGTTGCAGCAACGATTAAAAATTTTGCAATGTGGTCATCATTTGAATGAGTCAGAGTGTTTTAGAGTAGTGCCTTGAGTTGATATCATAAGAAAAAAAATGGATATTTGAAAGCTCCGATGAACGTGCTAGCCGAGGGATTAGTCTAATTCGTCCAACCTATTTTGTCCTAGAATTTATTAAGCTCATTAATGTTTAAATGGACTGAAGTTCCATAATGTCGAAGATGCATGGTAATTCAAACAACAATTGGAATAATATCAAATAATTCTGGTTTTATCCCTTTCAAAAAGAAGTGGTCAATCGTTTTTGTTGGGTCGAAGTGGTTTCAAATACAAAGATGCGGTTGGTATCAATCATTCACATTACCCGTTCATCAATTAACAGATTTCTACTCCTCAATATAACTCTTCGATGGAATCAAACAGATATAAAATGTTGACAGTAATTCGATGTGGCAAAAATCAAACTTTGAAGTAAAAACAAATGGTAGCAAAATTTGAACCAACTATTTTTTAAGGTATTTTTATCTAAGTAGTTTTGACTCAATTTAACTTATGGCAGCACACAATTGTAATATCATGTTTCCTTAGCAATTCCGTCTAGCATCAAAAAAGGCAATTTTTAACTACCTCTGTAGATTAACATTTTACTTTGATAGTTTGAAGCAAATGGTTTGTAGGGATGGGACTTGCAAAATTTTATGAAAGAAACAAAAAGCTCCCACCTATTATGTCATAGACTTGTCAGGCAACATTTAATTCTTAAAAAGGCAACATTTAATTCTTTCTTCTAATGTAAATAAAAGGTAGTTTTCATTTCATCATCATTCCTTGTTTTTCGCTCAATACTTTGCATTTCTGAACTACCAATATTGTTACAGAAAAATACCTTCCTTATATGTATTGTATGAATATTGTTCCTTACGTTTATGTGCATTGTATCTCCTCTTAAAGTTTCCATGAATTCATACTCACCCTGTTTGACCAGCATATTAAGAAAAGAAAAATATCTAATAATGCCTGCCTTAAAGTAGTTTCAGCCTCTGAACCTTAAGCTGTAAATAAAATGTGTTATTCAGAATAGAAATGAAGACTTTTCATAAATATAAATGACAATTATTTTAAGATGCTGGGCCTAAGAAGATATAACCGATTTCAAAGCTCTACTAATATATATATATATATATATATATATATTAGATTTTTCTTATAATATGATATTTCATTTTTCTAAGTCTAGCTATTTATAAGGTATTGAATAAATTCTCTAGCTACCATTAGTTTTACTTTTGTATTATATTTCATGGTCTTTTAACATGAGTTAATTTCTCTTTTTTTTTATCTTTTCTGGTTTAATTCTTCATTTTTTAATCTATTTTGAAATAAAAAAAGCTTTTGTTTTTAAGGGTATCTGGATTTGAGGACATTTGGTTAGTGTCACAATACTTCATTTCTAAAATTTGAAACAAACTTCAGTTATAAAAAGTTTTCTATTTAATTCTTTTCAAAAATACTTCTATTATTTCTTTTTACAATAAATATATTCCTAATATCTTCAAAATTATATGATTTTTAATTTTAATTTATTTTAAATTTTTTTTGTAGTTTTGGTGAGTGTGTTTTTTTTAATTTATTTTTGTAGTATTTTAAATAATTATCTACGTTATAACAAAACGGAATCTAATTGCTTCTTGCAAAAGTACTTTTTATTTATTTTTACAGCTTTCTTAATTTAAAACTGTTTGCTCTCAAATATTACACGCATATCACAAACATTTTCATTAAACATAAACAATGAATTTTTTTACTTACAAATAATAATATTAAATCAAATATATCATTTTAATCTTTCAAATTCTAGAACAATACTCTTATACTATTTTTAAATGCTAAAAAATAACAGCAATTTAAGGAGTAGTACTAATTGAAAAACTAATTTTAAATTAACGAGCTGAAAAAAAATATGTATTTATTTTAAGCATTTCATGTCGAAAAAATATTCGGAAAAAAATTATCCTAATCACATAATGGCACATATAATTATTCATAATTGTTTTCTCATTTTATATTTGTTCAAATTATTTTTAGGGATATTATTCTGCACAATTTATTCAAACCACTGTTATTTTTGTTTCAACAAAGTGTCTTTAAAAAGTAAGTACTTTTTAAAAAGGTATATGCTTTCTCTGAATATTATATATTAATTCCCAAAAGTACAAGATTATTATCTGATAAATAACCAACTAATAGGGTTTCAAGTCGTAAATAAATGTTTGTCAAACATCGATATACATTATATTTCTTAACAATAATCTGCAAACATTCAATATGAAATAAATTAGTTAATGTTTAAGTAATATTTTTGAAAAATTCATTAGATGAAATTATCCGTAAAGAAAGGTATTAGAAAGAAATGAAATCATAATAGCCTACACTATATATTTTCAGAAGAAGCAATTAAAACAAAAATTAATTTAAGCAGATTACAAAACAATGAGAAATATAGGCTATCTAGCGTAAAATAAATATTTTTATACCCATGGGTACTGAAGTAATTACGAGCGAAATCAAAAAAGGAATTAAATGATGGTTTTAAATTGTTTCTACGTGCTATTGCCAAAAATATTTATATCCTAATAACGAAGAATTTTTTTTCTTCTTTCATACAATATGTGCGACGATTAATATTTAATTTTAATTGTATCATAAACTTTCTGTCGAATTTATTCCCATTAACCTAATATATTTTTTACTTTTGAGTAACAATAAAATTTCAAATATCAATAAATGTTAGCTGAGTTCTTTTAATGAATTTAATGTAATTTAACTACAGTAAATATAATGGAAAAATACTTGAGGTATCCAGAAAATAAAAGTATTGAACTTCTGCCAATCAAATACAACTTTTTTTTAAAAATAGCTGACTGAACTACTCTGAAGATCAAACTTATGGGAGCATAATATGCTCTTGTTTATATCAGCCTATTGAAAAGCCCTTGTTGTACTTCCCTGACAAAATGAGGTGCCTCCTTTCCGAAACCCACAAGCTGCTAGTTGAGGAATATAATTAGGTTTCTTCTCGAGCCGGGAAATGCCCCATTCCAGACTTTCAACAAAATAAAATGTTTTTACGCGTATGGTGTAATGAATATAACTAATATGCACAAACTGTGTCGTAAGTGCAAAGTTATATTTAAAAAAAATTCAAAATATTTGTTTCTGACCGAAAGAAAACAGGATCTCTGGCTTTTTGGAACGTAAAAGTAACTCCTTGTTGGACTTTTGCTCCGGAAAAAACAATTAAGGCCGGTTGGTACAGTGGAACCCTTAAAAAATTATTGAGAATGAAGCGAATGTTCGCAAAAAAGGGGAATGTTCGAGAAGAGAGTGTGATTGTTGCAATTTACACGTTCCCACACAACCACCCCACAAAACAGCGTTTGCATTCCTTCGTTTCGAATATTATCAAACACATTTAACACCGGCTGATGTGATATCTTCAGTTTCTTTATTTGTTCACCTCTCTAAAATCATTTCAGAGTTTTGTGAAACCATGAGCCAAATAAAAACTTTTTTTTTAACGAAGATATAAAAAATTACTCACTTACAAAAGTACGTTGAGAAGGAAGATAAATGCATTGAAAACCACATATTTCATGTACGTATATGAATTTATAATTCTTAAGAAATACGTTACATTTCGATTTTTGAGAAATTGAACAACCTTACTTTCAACCCTCATATCACTCGTATATAATAGATCATATAATATTTTTGTCAAGGGCAATGCATAACATTTTATATTAGTTTATTTATGCATATATCAAATATTCTGTAAAATCTAAATTGAAAATAGTTTTCATGCGTATATCGTACGTCATATCATACGAAACTTTTAAGCCTTTATTTAATATTACCCTCTCTAAATAATTAATATGTAGAAGCTTAAGACATCTGTCATTTTCAAGGTACACTAATGAGATAATAATGGAAATATTCATAAAAGATGGATGTTAATAAAGAAAAGTTTGTAATTCATTTTCTATCCAGAAAATCTCATTAATATATTAAATGATTAAAGAACATGGTTGTACCGATTAAGGGATTAAGTAGTTTGATTAATTGCTTCCGATTACCTTATCATTCATAAATACTTACAACTTCCTTATTCCTTAAGTTGAAAAAAAAATAATTATCATATTTATTTATTTTAAACTTAATTAATTACTAAATCTCATGAGATAAATAGAAGAAATATTCATGATGGTAGGATTATTAGAAGGCTGTTAATTGTCCTTTGTAGAAACTCTATTAATTAATTCGAGATGAATGAGAAACACCGCTATGCTAATTAAAAACTAAAATAAGTTTAATTTTTATAATACTTCACTCTTACTTTGTAAATCACACAAAAAATTTACAATTTCTTATGTTTTGAATCTGAAATTAACTTCCATTTTTAGGTAGAACATCATATTTATTTTCAATTCAGAGTAGTTATAACTTGTTTAATCGCCCAAATCATGAAATTATCGTACAGATTGGGTCAAAAGTTGTTTCACAATTTTAAACGAATTTAAATTTTAATTATGGTTTAGAATATAATATATTTGTGTTGAGCGTAATGTTGTACATTGGATGGAACCTTTTTGTTAGCTAAGTATTCATTTTCAGTTTATTTGTGAAAACATAAACTTGAAGAAAACTGTTGAGAAATAAGAATCTGAAGCACTGAGATCAAGAAAAGTGGTGAACAAAGAAACGCTGAAAATGATTTTTTCTTCAAAAATTGTGATTTGCATCTTCAAATATTCTTTGACTGAATATGAAGTTGTCTTATCTAACGGCCCCCGCATTCTTAGTGTATTCTCTAAAGCTGGACCTCTAAAGGGCTTGTCTTATTTAGACAATAATTTATATAGATCACGTTCGTTTGGTTTGGTCGAGGTTTTATTTTATGCAGTTATTTTTTTAAATAGTCCTGTTCGTTATTGAGTTGATATTAAAATTAAATGTTGAAAATATTTTTAAATGTTTTCCAATCAACCATAAGGTATGCTAATCTTGGTAGCAGTTATTTTTAGTTCATATATATGAATAATATTGGAATTTAATATAATTGACTGTTAGGAGAGAAAAAATAAATAATTTCTTTAACAAATAAAAACATTTTATCTCATCAAAAATGTCTCTAAGCAAATTAAATGTTTTTTTAAAAACAAGACTGTGTGCCTTTCCATTCTTTACAGTGCACTGCTTTACAATGTAGACCAATGAATAGTCACATGAATCTGCCTTTTTTTATCCTGTCTTAAAAACCATATAAATATGATATTTAGAACTATTAATTATCAACCATATAAAATACAATACTTATTTAAAATATGAATATTTTCAATGGTTGGGGAAAGCACGTTAAATACATTTCAGTAAGAGTAGAGACAGTGGAAAGTAATACTGATAAAGTTAGCACTTTTTACCTTTTTATTTTTATACCTTTAAACTACTTTCACCGTAATTAAAGGTTAATTTATTCTTTCGGCAAGACATTCCTCCAAAAAACGTTTCAAGAAAAATTTAGTGCACATCACGAAATGATCACATCAAGAGTGAGAAATAAAATTAGATATTTCATCAATATCATAAATCTCCTCGAGAGACAATTAAACCAGCTGATGATTCTGTTAGGCCTTCTGACAAACACGAAGCGAAAGATTACTGTTGCGTGCGGGAACAGTTTGGACACGAGACACGTTGAAGGCATCCCTGACGTGACAGACTATGCCTAGCACCTCATTTAAATCCAGACTGCCATCGCATAAAAATTCCTGTAATGACCTACGAGGTCCTCCATTTTTGAAACAAACTTCTACTGAAAGTGGTTGGATTCTCAAAGTTAAGTGTGTACATTTTTCATTTCTCTGGAAAAGTCTAATATTCTGATGCAGCCATTTTCTAGTTTTCTCAGCCCATCATAAATCGTTTTTTGAAATTAACATCATTTGTTACGGCTCATCTGTAAGAAGGTGTAATGTAAGCTGAATTATTAAGAATCATTGTCACGTTATAAATTCGGTCAGATAAATCAAAACGTTCCGGTGGTATTATTTTGGAATTAGCAAGGTTTGTTTTCGACAGTCTTGTAGGAAAAGGCTGTTTTAGAAATGAATAATAGAAATATAAAATTATTTACCACTTATTCTGCACTCAGTTTGTTGTCTAAGTATCGTTAATTTAATCGTTAAATTTGCAGCAAAAGTTATACAATTTTTATTGCAAATTGCATAGTAAATTACGAATATAATATTGAAAGTTTCTTTCAGTAATTTAATAAGAGTTAGTTCTTTTCAAATAACATGCTATGCATTAACCCGATTATAATAACTGACAAAACTAACCTAACCCACAATATTAATGGCCTATTGGTGAGTTAACTATACATATACATAGACTCGAGAACATCTTAATTGTATTTCAATTTGATACCATTCACGTACATTTTTGAAGCACATTCATCATGTAGATGATAATGCTGTTTTTTTTTAATAAAAATAATAAGAATTTGAATTTGCAATTTATGTATTTGTATGAACATATTTTTTCACGGTTTTAACATTTATATGACATATCTATGTTAAATCGCGTTTTCTTTCTTATTATAAATTCTTTTATTTTCTTTAAAGATTTCTAAAGTCCCTTAATTCACTTAAGTGTTTCATAGTTCTAAGGTATACCGCTTGTTTACTTAATACTATATAATTAATATACTGTATAATTGTTTATATAAAAATAGAAAACAATATATATGATGTTTTCTATTTTATATACAAACAGTTATACAGTATATTAATTACATAACTGCAATAAATAAATAAAAATTTGTTGTACTGCATAATTTTGATAAAGTTAGATTAATGTCCATTTCTTTTAAATCTAGTTAATTTCTAAGAAATTTCATTTTCATTCAAAATTATTAATGCATAAATTTTTCCTGTAAAGAATATATCGTTCAATTTCACTTTGAGAAAAAAATGCATTAAGAATAAAAAAAATAGAGAACTTTTTGATATTCCGTTACAATTGTGTTTTTAACACTTAACTATGCACACACTTCATTAAAATACGTAAAATTGCATTAAAAAAACTTCCATAAACAATCTTTTCTCAAAACGTTGTACTTTACTTCAGTATGCAATATATTTTGACGTTATTTGGTAAATATATGAATGTGTAAGATATACATTCATTTCTTCAAAAAAAAATTTCATTTTTGGAAAGAATTTTTGAGTTTTTGTGCAAATCTCATGTATTAATTTGAATGCTTGTTCGTTATAGAAATCTCCACCGCTGATCGAAAAGCTCCAAAATATTTCAGAGTGCTTCACCGATGTGTGAAAGAAGCCATAAGCATATCCTTGCAAAACAAATTTCTAATTTATTATTAGTGATATTTTTCGTGCTACCATTTCTCTTTATTTCGGCGTTTTCCAGTATTTTCCTGCAGATGCAACAAATTTTTCCCATACTTTTTCCGTTCAACTTATGTGCATTTTAATAACTTTCAACACAACTTTATAGCAAATAATAACAGAGCTACATTAAATTTTGTCACAGAACTAATAAAAAATGGAGAACTTTATTTCCTTCTGTCCCACACCAGTTAATGGCCGCATATTTCATCCAATGTGCACTTATTCTTTAGTTTGCTTCAAATTAATTAAAAAAAACAACATTTCATTCATAATTTGTTTTCTAGGAAGCATAGTTTTTTTTTATTTTATTTCATTTAATGTTAATATATTTTATTTCATTAATAATATTACAGTGATATTTTATGTATATTTTGCAACCTAGCTCTCGAATGATTCATCTGAAGATTGCGATATTAGCTTAATTGGAAAATCTAAGTCTAACTAAATTTATTTCTCGTACGTAAATTTATTAACCGGTTGTTAGCGAATTTGTTCCCTCGGAACTGTCGTTTGACTCTGTTGGATCCATATTTACCATCTTTGTCAAGTAAGGGATTCCCTTTCTTCATCAAGAAACACTTCATCATAACACATTCGAATACATCTGTTTTCTTGTACATAAAGGTAAAGTAAATTATTATCATCGTTCAGGTGTAATATAGAAATTATGCGTTTATAAACGATATAAACTCAAAGAGACGACAAAATAGACTATTATTTCTCAATACTAAAATCCATTTAGCTTTGCCCAAAGACGTATGTACACAAAATATCATATTCGAAAAAATTATCATGCACTAGCTACTAATCTGACTCTACTAACTTCCGATCCAGATCTGTGCTCTGATCAAATTACTCGTAGTTAAGGATAGATTAAGCAGATATCCTTTGCTCGGGAAAAAACGAAAGACCCACACAGCTTAATGCCGTGCATGTAGAAAACATACACAATGTGACTGTATTTATCAAACTTCCATGCAATACATAGAAAAGGGGACGCCTTACGGCGTATTTGATAATTGTGAATAACAGTCATTGCCGTCGCATGATATTCTGATTATTACTGTTTCTCAATTCAATTCAAATGATTCAAAATAGCTCTAAATAGTTCTAAAGACACCAGAACGGGACTCTGTCAGTTGTGAATAACAATCATTGACGCCTCACGGTACCAATGGCTATTATTATAAATCTTAATCAAATTCAAAGATTCACAAAATTGTTTTAAGTATCTAAAGACGCCATGGGATGGAACTGTATTTCAACATGCTCCTGATATTTTCTTGTGTGCGTCAGAAAAAGAATATGTAATATAATTACATATGTAGGGGATGTTTATAAGATGTACATAATGATGATGCTTGTGATTATCTTACCACTTAAAAATATTCAGAAACAATGAAGCTGAACAGTATTAAATTATTTTAAACAACCAGCTCAAGAATAAGAAAATTCATAAATCATTCGAAATTTCCTCTTAGAGTCTCCAAATTTCTGAATGAGAAAAAATGCTACTTAAATTAATTGGAAATCAATTAATTCTTTTTTAGTTTGCAACATGATTCAAACACACTAAGAACGAAATACAATGTTATATATATATATATATATATATATATATATTCTTTTTTTAGAACTTTTTGTTGTTACTAAAAGGAATTCGAAAGTAAATTATAAAGCAATTTTTTTTATGAAACGAAGATTTAAATATTCACCCTTTCAGTCACTTATTCTTAAAAGAGTTTCTATAAATAATCAATAAATTCAGTCTAGTTCTCAAAATTTCAAGTATAAAAAAGTTTACTTATGTTTATTGGAAATCAAATTATGTTTTTTTTTTTTTTTTCAGGCTTGCAATGTGACACAAACACAAATGGAAAGTGAGTGCGTTTTTCTATTTCTATTAACTCCATTTAATATTTATTCTTAATATTATTTTTTAATGTTTGTAAGCTAGAGATAGAGCTAACTTTCATTTTTAATAAAGCACTATTTAAGTAATGCCTTATTAAACAGTTGCTGCAACACAAATGATAGATGGGGCCGAAAGGGAGTATTTCGTCAAAACTTTTTCACGAGTGTTAGATTTTTGTACGATTTCTTAAGGGAAAAAAACAGCATATTTTTTTTTATCTTTTTAATACTATTTAATGTTTGTATTTGATTGCATTATTATTTTTCGTGATTTAAAATGTGACGCTAGACGTTTCGTGATTTTCTCTGCAATAACCTTCGGGACTTTTGGTAATTTGAATTGAAAGAAATTCCAAATCCTTACAGAATGAATGTTACATTATTAGACAAATAAGATGAAGACAAGAAGCTCAATGAATTGAATTAAATGGTAGTGGTATATATAAGTGAAGGGGGATTGTAAGCAATAGAAGAGGGACAGATGATAACGAGTTGTTGATAGAAGCTTGTAAGTTATTTGGAATGATTTGTTAAACTTATTCGTTTGTAATAAAATTGATTAAAAGTGACTCCTGATTACAGAATAATAGAAGCTAAATCTGCTGTATGCAGCACGTGTCTCACACGTGAGACTGGATTAGTAAGCTAAGACTTTTGTTTAATTCCAAGTTAGGATTCATGTAAGTTAAGGCAGATTCGAGAGAGAACGCTTTTATGTATTCAGAGAAGATATTTAATAAATATGTTGAACATTTTATGAGTTTCTTTAATAGAATTTATTATCTTATTGGCTATTTAATTAAACTTTATGTTCTTGGTGGAATTAAATAACGAAAACATTCCGCTACAAAATTTGTCGAGAAATGCGTGAACAACTTATGGTTAGGTAATCATTACATTTATTTTTGAGAAGTGCTAAAATTAGTTATGAAAATTATTCTTTTATAAAAAACTTTTTTAAATTAATAGTAAAACCTTTAAATACAAAGGGACATTATTTTCTCCATATTTTTTTTTTTAATTTTATACCTGTGTCACAACTTTTAATACGCAACTGAGCACTAAAATTTTTTCAAAGTACACACCATTAAACTAAATAAATTTTCAATAATTAATTATATTTCTTATGTAAATCAGTATAACATTTAGAAAACTGAGATAAAAATTAAATGAAGTAAATCCCAATACATTTTACTGGTTTTTAAACTGCTAGAACAAGTAAGAAAGGAAATAGTAAAATCTTATTAATTGCATATAGATACGGTATAGTGGGAGAAAGATGTAATTTAATTTAGAAATTCAATATCTAGAGTTACGACCTCTGGTAGGAGTTTCAGTTCCAACACCACCCGACATCGAGTTGCACTGAGATAGGATAATAGTTATCAAATTTGCTTATTAAAGTCGCACTGAGAAACAAAACAATATTATTGGCTACGGACCGTGTAATTTTAAGCATCTGTCGAGGACTACACCAGAACTGGTGTTTCCTTCTTAATATTCTACATAACGCCAAAGGGATCTTGATCAGACTTAATGTACATCAGCCTCCCTACTAGGTTGATCTTAAGTGATAACCTTGCTCGAACGCAGGACTTCGTGAATACAACGATGGTGGAAACTCCATGACCATGATTACTAGGCTACAGCTACCATTCGAGTAAGGACTCATGATCATATTTGACTTCTGTTGGACTTTCCTTGTTCTACCAGTTCCTCTCATCAAACACTTTAAAATCATACTCAACACAATCGAACCACCGTTGTTTGGGTCTTTCTCGTTTCTGACTAGTAAAGAGCTTTGTAACATAAATCTTCGATCCTGAAATTTTTTCATCAATTATAGCAATATAAGAAACTCAATTCATTTGTTTCATTTTAATGTATTTAATGACATCAAGCTCATTAAAAATTCAATACATTTCGAAATTAAAACGTCTTCGTCAAATGTCTTTTTCTTTGACGTAACTTCTGAGAACTTTTCGATCAAAAACTAACAATTTTGTATTCTCCATCTTAAATTAGAGACTAAGTTTCGAAGTCATACATTAATACCAGCCTAATGAAAATTCTATAAATAAGAATCTTTGTTTTTCCGGAGAAAACGAGACCTTAGAAAAAGATGGAATCCAAAGAATGTTTTGTTGGCCAGTAGAATACGATTTTGGATATCAAAGATAATGTCATTTTTCTTTGTTAATCCGAGTTGCAAGGTAATTGAAACATGGTACAATTTCACATTCATGAAGGCCAATTTTTAAATATTTCAGTATCGCTTTTTCATTACAAGCATTTACTTAAATTTAGACCCATTTATTGTCAATCTTATACGACTTACACCCTTACAAGAGTACTCCTAGAAATGATATTAATATCATCAGCCTCTCAAGCTAGAATTACAGATAAAGATACATAATTTCAAGTGGCTTTAACTCTAAGCCAGAGTGTATCAATCGCAATGGCTGTCAATGGCTGCATGTTCCCAGAAGTGTGAGTGGACAACACGCCTATCCTCTCGGTCGCCAGCTATGTAGATCTCTGGTAACCTATGTAGGTTTCTGTTTACTTGGACCCATTAATTCTATATTCGTATAATAATCACGAGATCACGACAGATGAGAGCAGAAACATGGTGGAAAGATATACTTCAGTGCCGGTAAGACACGATTTTATCACGGTAAAATTTTGAAACGTGGAGGTAGAAGTTCATTCTTTTTATAAACAGACATAATACGAACTTAACGCATACAACCAACGTTCAAATGCAACTTCCATGTGAAACCTCCATCGTACTAGTTTCTCTTTTATACAGATTGTAGATGGTGTTACTTTTCTTGCTTTATTAAAAGGTGTTAAAATGCTAATAATTTGAAAAATCTTATCATGCAGTAGCTTTCATGTAAATTTAATGTTTGGTGTTCTGTTAACAAGGTTTAACAATTCTTATGGTTAACAGTATAGTTTAAACACATAGTATTTTAGTTTGGTATGAATTCTGAAGTGTTGATCATGCAATATAAAAGTATAATTCTTCTTTAAAAAAGATAAAATATTAAATCCAAAATTATGTGACATTTAAACGTTTAATCATCTGTTCTTTCGAAAAGTCCAAGTAAGTTAATAGAGCAATTTAATTCCATTACTTAATTATTGGAATTAAATTTCTTCAACAATTCCATTATTGTTTCTAAGATCTGAAATGGATCATGAATTTTATTTGAAGACACATACATCATTAACATTTAATTTACTATAGTCTTTATGGATCTAGACAATTCCAGAAAATGAGAACTAAATTGGCCATTTCATTTGAATGAGGTATTTGATCTCCAATGATTTATTAGCAATAGATTTATTTCAATTAGCAATTTAAAAAAACTGATAATAACACATTAAAGAAATAATTGAATAACTTAGAATTTTCAATTCCTACAGAATGATGTTCCAAAAATGCTACATTTTGATAAATTTTAAAAGTAATTTAAAAATATTTATAGCATAAATGTCAGAGTAAATATTAAAGTAGATATTGATGAATTGTTTCGAAATAACTTACGGAGAATCGTCCGCTCAAACAGAAATTTTACATTTGGGCAAAGTATTTCAATCAACATCTTCATTTGAAAAACCTGCATACGTTGGAATGCGGATGCACCACTTCACTCGGCATAAGAAGTTCATTCAGGTTTCATAAAATTCATGTGCGAAAGAACTTTATTAACAACTAAACAGAGAGAGTCTTTGCACAAAGATGAACACTGGGCATGTTTTCAAATGTTATCATTCTTGAAATGCCCAACCGGATGTACACTAGACGAAGTGTCCATAATTTTGAATGTGCCTCAGTATGTGGTCTCAAGACTGTGATAGTGGTTTCAAATTGTATCATGTCAGCCAAGAGTTATAACCATTTGCCAAGACCGATATCTGGCATTAACTGTAGACGTCAGTGTCAATGTTATTCCAGAGAATTTAATCCAGTTCTCACAGACACTAAAGGACTATGAGTGTCTAATGAAATAGTTTACAGAATGCTCAGTCTCGTTGATTTGTGTGCCAGACGAACAGTAGTTTGTATTTGTTATACATAAATCTCTGTATGTATCTCTGCATAAACACGCTCACTTAAAATGGAGTTTGGAACACCATTTCTGAATTGGAACAATAGGCCGATGTAATGTTCAATGACGAATCTTGTTTTAGTATGAACAACTATTCTCATTGGCTAACGATATTGATCTCGTTTTCACCCATGAGACATAAATGAAACACTCCTTTTTTCGCCAAAGGAAATGGACAGGCATGATTTAGGATGCTCATATCTTTCATATCAGAGCTCCATATCTTTGAAGGGAGTATGTAATTACGAAGATATACAGAGATGAAGCTCCCGAGTCTTATGTTTGTCTGTTTCGATGTGCTATTGGTCCTTAATTCATATTTAAGGATGATAATCCAACTTGTCACCATGCGAGCCTGATCGTCGACTTCTTTGAAACCGAAAATATCTAAATCAGGCTTTGGCTTGTTAACTCACATGATGTGAGTCCTATCAGGCATTGTAAGATATACTTCGGAGACAACTTGCAGCCCTCCTACACTTACCAAACTCCGTTCCAAAATTAGAAAGAACTTAGGAACTGTTTAAGCCCACGACTGATCTATAATGTTATAGTATATCTGGGAATCATTGTTCAGCGTGCCTGGTTGTTACAGGTGACCACACATCTTATTACACTGCACCACCAACTTTCTACTACATTTGATTTTCACTTAAGTATGAACGCTCTTATTCCAAGTATTCTTTTAAACTGTTTCTTTTGATAGTAAAAGGGATTGCTATCATTTTTTGTATTGTTTATTTATTTCATAATCGTTTTACACTTGTATATCATGTTTCCCAATGATGCTTAACTATTGGGCACAATGTATATATGAATTACATATATATGTATGTGTGTGTCTGTGCTTGTGTATAATAAAGTGAAAATTGATTTTTAACTTAATATTTATCTTTAATTATATTAATATACATTATATGTGTAGCCTTTTAATTTTGAACCACAATAAGGTTGCTCGACGGTGTCTGATTTAATACATCTCTCATGTGAAACTCACTATGTGAAGATTTGAAAGTTCATTTCCAATCGCACAAAATAGTTTCAATTTTTACACAGAAGGTCATTTAAGAAAGCGAATATTTACAACAAGGTTCAACATATCCGTAACTGGTGACGAAGTCTACAGTTACGAAGTGCTAGCTTTAAAGGAAAAATCAATTCAACTTTTAACTACAATGCCAATTTTGCAACTCAAGTTACTCAACTAAACATGCTGATTGAACAATGATAATAACGCACATCTATTTTGATTGAAGGGAAATAAATAAGATTGTGGAAAATAATACTGATAAAAAGTAAAACTTTTATCCGCAAGCATTAAAGATTATCTTAAGTTGCGTTTATATAACTTGCAAGCTTCCTGCGAGCCCCTCATTGAAATTGCTTTCCCAATTAACTTTCCTACCTAAAGGAACGTACGCACTTGCGAGCCGTGCAGTTCAATAGCCATTCCTTAAAACTGTTTTCAAAAGGTACGTATGTATTTTTAATATCCGAGCAGCTGATGAGCCACTATTTGAAATAATTTTTACACTGAGATTTCCTAACTGAAGGTACGGACATATTTGCAGACCATGCAGCTCATGAAGCGCTTGTTGAAATTGTTTTCCTAACAAATTTTCCAGTCTAAAGGTATGTATACACTTACAAACCAAGCACCTAACGTGCTAATCGGTGAAATTTCTTACGATTAACTTTTCTATCTAAAGGTATCCATACACTTGCTAGCTCAGCAGCTCGCAAAACGATCGCCTAAATATTTTTTTGCAACGAACTTTCCTAACTGAAATAATTTCCACCGCAAATTTTTAGAAGTCCATGGGGAAGAAAGTGAGCAAACAAGATCACAAAATAAATAGTCAGTGGCGTTTGAATGCTCACGAATGGAATAAAAAAAACAAAAACATCTTCTCGTTGAGTCTTTTTTATCGTTGAAAAATTGACAGGAAATGGATCGCCATGAACGCTCGACGATAGGCTTGTGAACAGTTCTTTCATTATCTATATGTTTGCAAGCTGAACCTTTCGGAAGCAATGGGCTCTCAAGTGTATACAAATCTTCATATTATAAAAGTTAATCTGTAAAAATCAATTACTGCAACTCGTCATTGACATTTTTAATAGATATTGTTAAAATATCAGTGAACATATCTAACTAAGTACCTTTTAAGTTATATTTAAAAATAACTTTTTAAACTCAAATGAACATTAGGAAAAAGATACATTGTTTCACATGCATCAAATAAAACTACAATAGTCATCCATTATATATACCTAAATTATCTTTTCAACACCCTTAATAGTTAGCTTTAAAAGATTTACTTTCAGTCGTTTTTGCATTAAATGAGCTAAACATTTTTTTATTCACGTGAAAGTAAAGTAGTTTCCATCAATTCGAAGACAAGATAAAAAGAATTCCTAGAGTTCAAACGTGATTATGTTACATTTTCAGCAATAGAGGCAACACAAAATCTGCTTATTGTGTTTTTTCAAAAACAGCTTTCAGAAGAAAAAAAAAGTTCCGCACCAGCTGTTAAAAGCGTAGAAATTCAGTTGCTAATGGGCTGTGTGTGTGTGAGATTAAAAGGGCTTGCTCGTTATGATCACACAATTAACTTTACCCTAAGACATTAAACCCATTTTAAAATTCAGAACATAAATAAACAGAAATTTCTTTTCGCTTGCCCAGTTTCTAAATGAGAGCAATTAACAATACTTTCTCTTGAATATGACGCCTTATTTTTCTTTTAGCTTTGCATTTGTTTAATGATTGTTTCAGTGTAACATTTGCTGGTGTGTTAACAAAATTTTGAGACCAATTTACGATTTTCAAATACGCGCAACATTCTTAAAAATAAATAATTTTGCAAATGCTGTAATTTAAAGTTATATAACATTGAAAATATTGTTTTTTGTACGAAATTCTACAAAAAAAACCCCTTTGAATATCTTTTAATTTAAATTTAACTTATGAATTATTCCGCAGTAAATGATCAAATGCGTATAAAAACATGAATTAAATTTAAGGGTACCAGGACATGAGGGGGAGGGGGGAAGTAAAACTTTGAATTTCAGCATCTTCTTTTTTTGTGACTATTATGTCTTAGAATTATTAGATGAGCTTAGAATTTCTGTGCACCTGATAATGATATTTCAAACACATTTTATTGAATTAGAAAAACAATTTTTGTCAATATATTTTTCTTTCCCTTTGAATTGAATATGGACACACTTTCTCAGATATATTTGCATTTAGGTACGGTTTTTAAGAAATAATATTCCATAAATGTACAAAACATCACTCCTCATACAGAAAATAATACACAAATTATAGTAAACCAATTTCTTAAATGATATTACTGTATATTTTCTTTGAAAAAAATTATAGAACTTTGTAATTTTGTAAATTTTATTTATTTTTTTCTCATTTTTTCATATAAAATTTATTTCTCAGAAATTAGGTGTTACTTAGAAAAAAAATACTTTTGGTTCATTATATACATAAATACTATTTTTTGAAGGATAAAAATTCATAACCGTACTGTATAACAGTTTTCTTTAAAATGATGCCTAAATTCAATTATATCTCACAAATCATGTCCAATTTAAATTAAGACGCGATAAAAGCCTTTTGACAAAAAAATTGCTTTATTACTTCGATAGATTGAATAAAATATCATTTTAGGCACATAAAAAATTAAGCTCTACTAATAATTTGATAAATATATCACAAAATCAAGAAGTCTTAGATACGGTATTCCACAATTCTTCGGATGTCCTGGTACCCTTAACAAATTTATCAAGAATCCCTTTACTGTATTTTGTAACATGTAAAATAGAGATGATTTTAAAAGTAGTATAGTCTTGTGTTAATGTTATAATTAATATACTTGTGCTAAATATGTTCTTCAAGAGAAATCGAATGCTTAAGGATTTATTTTTAAATTAAACAATAAACTCCTTTAAATTATAGATGCAAACTCGAAGAAACTAAATATCTAATGTGTTCTTAATTTCACGCATAAAAATTAATTACTGACGGAAATCTATTTTAACGACAATAACATACCACTTTTTTCATTCTTTTCATAAAGTTTACCTATTCATTTTCTCGGAACAATATATTTGACAAATGATTTTGTAACGATTGATACAATAACTCAGAATATTTTATATGGCTTAGAAATTATGAGCATTTGAAAAATTATACATTTTTCTCTTCGTATCTTTATTTCAAGGGATATTTTAGAACTGTCATTGCATAGTATGAATATAATTACTCCTAATTGCATGTCTCAGTTAACTCATGTCATGTTCAAAACTTGTATTGCAACAATATGTCCAACAAATACAGGGCACCAATACATACTACCGATGTAAGCAACCTGTATTACATTATTGTAATATGGAATATAACGATACAATATAACAGAAAATAGAAATAATTCTAATTTGCTAAAATGTCTTAGTCAGAATTTCTGTCATTATTTCGTTTCGAAATACATGTTGGAGTCACATCAGGTACATAATTAAGCGAAATTTCTCATTGAATGTGTCAGAATGGAACAAATTGTTTCATTTTATATTCTACTCCTACAGTAATAAATAAATTCGATTTCACGTAATGAACAAAAGGTTCACAAAGCAGTATTGTAAGGAAAAGAAGTGAGATTGAATTATGAATGTTGAAGAAATAAGCGTAAATAATTCAAAATAAGCCCCAATACATTGATAAAGAATATAATTATTTCGAGAATAAAATTATAGTACGATTAATCTAAGCAAAATAGTTACAGATCAAATTGACATTCTAAAATGTATCGTTATCATGAAACATATTTTTTCGTTAAATTCCAATAAAATAGCTTTAATTACTCAGAAATAGAGATTAATTTTAGGTTTTGTTGTCTATTGCATGATTGTGGTTCTTAAAAATTCCATTTTAAAAATTGATAATCTAGAGAAGTTAACTATATCATTAAAACCAGGACAAAAGAATACATACTATTAAGTTACCAATGATGAACTTTTTAGTAAACTATTTGAAAGTGATACCAAAATAAGCCGTATGCAAAAAGAATTGCAAATTAAATACAAAAATGTTACATATGAAATTTTACTATTGTATTTAAATTGATATAAATAATACCAAATGAAACATAGGGCACACTAAAAAAATATAGAAGCCAGTGGTCAGTTTGGTGTGAAACTCAAGATGTCAAGTTTATTTAATAGACCAGCAGTTACACAGGAATGTGGAATATAAGTTCGTAATGATATATCAAGATCATTTAGAGTACATTTTTCAGAACCAACCTTTAAAAACTAAGATAGTTGAAGAAGTAGTGTATTTCCATCTTCAAACATTTTTTTAAATATTTGATGTCCCAGCCATATTGCATTAAGATAACTTTAAGGAATTCATATTGTATTAAGATTATGGTGAGGAATTCATTAAACGAGTCATATTTGAATTATGTTCTATGCGGAAAGGCTCATGTGAAAGATTCAAAGAAGATATGTGAACTATGTTAAGTGCATGCATGAACGATAGCGATTCATATTAATGGTTAAATATTTTGCCTTTTGTTGAATTTTCTAAGATAACTACATACCACGAAGGAATACGACAAAATTCTTATGATGTTATGTTTAGTGTTAAACCCAAAAGAGGCATGCATCATCATCTTTGTCGAGTGAACAAACCACAAATATTGAAACTGAAGAATAACTAGAAGAAATTTTTAATACTTTTGAAGAAAATTTGAGCAGTGATAATACCTAAAGTCATATTCCAAAGGAAAGATTTTTTACAAGAAGCTTCAATCTATCACATTGTTATTCCAAGCCACTAAAGAGAGTCTTCTACTGCAAGTAAAGAAAACTGAAAACGAAAATTTCCCCTACGCCCCATAAGGTACAAATATAAATACTGTTGACGGCCTTGGTCGTACAGTTGCCCAAAATGTTTTGAAGGTTTTTGTTGTAATAAATGACCCTGACTTTCATAAATTAGCAAGCAAAAATTGTATCTTTAAGCAGCTTTACACCCGTAATCATTCGTAATTTGTAAAAGAAAGTTGCTTTCCATATATGAGATTCCTTCTCAAGAAATGTCTCTGAGAGAATCAGCTACAGGTATTTCGAGAAACGAAGGGCAAAGCTGTACACTCTGTAATTGCAAAAATAAGTGTTTCGTTCTTAAACGCAATTGTAAAAGCAAGGAACTTTTGTGCAGTTGTAAATTTCTGAACAGCTTAAATTGTTGCAAAAAATAAAATTGCATAACGTCAATCACAATGAAAGTTTATTACTGGTACATTTCTCATTTAGAATATATTGCTTGTTTTAAATTTAACAATTTATTTACATGTGTGATTATTAAAATTTTCTTTACTATTTTGATATTCAACATATTATTTTCTTAACAAATTATAAGATTTAAAAACGTAACAAAAATATTATATAAAACAATTTTACTAAGGAAAAAAAATTATAAAATCAAGAGAGTTTTACGTTGAGAAAATAAACCAAAAATGAAAAATTCGTATAAATTGAAAAATAAAATTATAAAAGCAAAATTAGTTTGAAAAAACTAAAGAATCGCAAAGAATATATTTAAATTTATAACAGGCTTTAGACAGTTAAGATAGGTTATTCTAGAATTTTTATCCAAACTCAGATAACAGAACCCAAAGTTAAATTAAAAAAGGGAAAACACACAAGATGCTAAAATAAGCCTTTAAAAACAAAAAGGTGAAGTAGCTAAAGCAAAAATATTATTAAAAATTGAAAAGATAAAGTAAAAAGATAAAAAAGATTTGCATGTAAAACACTCCTCATGTATAAAAACTACAAACATAGTTTACGACGAAATGTACAAATGTTCAGAAGTTTACATTTGAAAAAAAAAGGTGTACTCACTTTTAACGAACCCATGAATGATATGTTTCAAGTCATACATAGACTTAGAAAATTATTAAAAAAATGAGCAACCAAGATGCCATTACTAAATTCTAGAATAAACTGGTCAAATATCAAGCGCACTCAAGACTTACATACTATGTAGAATTTCCAAAATTATTGTTAAATAAAAACCAAAACAAACTATAAATAGAAACTGAATAAAAATTCTTAAAAAATCATAACTTTATTAACACTAGAAAGACGGTACTCAGACTTCTGAAATTTTATAACTTTTATTAATTTTACGTGACGTAAATCATGCATACACATGTACAAAATTTTATGCTGCAGTAATAAGGGGAAGAAAATTTGTTGTATCACTAAAACGCCAGAAAGCCGTCATTTTGACGGCAGTATGGAAAGTTAGTTGAAATCGATAACGCAATTCGTGAAACCATAATAAAAACGAAATATGTAAAAAAAAATAAATATTTGGTTGCATAAAAAGTTATAATTTGAATTAAGAGAAAAACCTTTATCTCTTACTCTCTCACCCCTATACTTTTCCTCCCCACCTCTCCCAAATAACAGAAGTTTTCATGTTTTTTATCAGATATCTTTTCAGGTTTTTTTTTTTTTTTTTTTTTTTTTTTTTTTTTTTTTTTTTTTTTTTTGTACGCCCGAGGAGCATACTGCGCAAAAGGAACCTCTGTCAGTAATTTATAGAATAAGACGCAGGGGCTTACGTTATTTTTGTGATACTATGCTACGGGATAGGTTCAAGGAAATATTGAGGTTAATGATATTTGTTAGAAAATGTACAGGGTGTTAAAGATTACAAAACGATAATTTTGCTCTAATATCCTCTGTATGGGATCGATTCGTTAAAAACTCAATTTCTTGCTACCAATCTAAAGAAAGTATAACAGTTGATGAACAGTTATTTCCGTCTGGAACTAGATGCACATTCATTCAATATATATCAATTAAGCCTAATAAATTTGGTATTAAATTTTGGATTGCAGGATTTACAGAGTCCAAATTCATGCTAAACGTCATTCCATATTTAGGAAAAGATGATATCAAACCTGAAAACTTATCACTTTCAGACTATATCCTTTTACGTCTGTTGAAATACTTATTGGGGAAAGGCAAGAACGTTATTACCGATAAAGTTTTTTACTTCTCTTACTCTTGCTGAGAAATTCAAGATAAAAAAAATACTAGAATTGTGTCAACACAATGAAGCAATCAAGGCGGGGAATTCTAGACACCGCAAAATATACTTATAGCATCTACTTTATTCTACATCGTATATAAACACAATGATTCCACCTTGCCCGTTTATCAATGTAAGAATAACAAGAATGTTTTGGTTCAAAGAACTCAACACCAAACTTTTAGCACAATAGGTAATGAAAAGAAAGTGCCGAGACTGTCGTATTTTATAATTCTACAAAGTTTGGTGTAGATATTCTTAACCAAATGGAGTGTAACCATTCAATGAGAGTAGGAAGACGAAGACGGCCAATGCACGTTTTTTTACAATGTTTGTATTTAACTTCAATAAACTCATCGATTATGTTCAAAGAATTTACAGGAAGTAAAATACATAGAAGAAAATTTTTATTTGAAATTTCTGAAGAATTAAGACAAAATCAAGAAATTATCAAAGCCGTCCCAAGCACCATTTCTCAAATTTCTAATCAGATATTGAACTCAAAAAATCGTACCTAATTCCAATTTGGGCTGTGTAATTAAAACAGGACTGCATATACATATTACAAATGTAATTGATATGTGTGTGAAAATTGTAGTGTAGTTGTAAAAAGTATATGTGCTGAATGTAACAGGTATTATATACCTCATTTTGTCATTGTATATCTCACTTATTTAGCCATTTATTAGAGGTAAATAAAACAGTCATTGTATCCTTTATATTATTATTTCAACTGTAATAAATATAATATTCCAGATTTCAAAGGAATTTTTATTTATTGTCAAGCTTGAGTTTCGGAAACAATTTAATTTAGTAAGATTTTGTTTTACATGTGAGTAATTTCTCCTTTAAAATAATGTGTTTTTCTTGACTTCAATATGCATAAATACTCAAAAATAAATTAATTCCATAAATTATAATAAATACTATTTCCTGTTTTGAAATATTTATTTTTTTAATAATTTTTTTTTATATAAAAATGAGTCTATGTATTTTTTTAAATTTTATTTCTACCCGTCCTTTGACTGTCTTCCGTTTTTATCGTAAAAGAAAATTTCCCGTCTTTCAAGTGTTAAAAGAAATCTTAAAAGACAAAACTATTGAAATATAAATTTAAAATGCAAAGAAATCAATACAAAGCAACGCCCTCTAGCAGATTTATTCTTAAATAAGCAGAAAAAGAAAAAAAAAATTAGAAAACCAACATTTAAAAAATGAAATAAATCAAAAAAAATTAAATTTAAGTTGAATCAATTGAGAAACATGTTTTAATTATTATTGGAAAATTGAAACCATATAAATACTCACAAAAAAAACAAATTTACAATTAAAATTTTTTATAATTTTTATAGTTTAAGCTTCTTTCTTAAAAATAAATTAATAATGTAATCAGTTTTAGCACAAGTTAAATAGCAATTATTTAAATTATTTTGAATATTTAAAGACAAATTTACTAGTTTTATATTTTTAAAATATTTAAAATTTTCTAATTTTTTTTAAAAAATTATCTAAAATTTTTCTATGCATATATTTAATCTTAAATTACTAACAAAGAAAGAACTTCATTAATATGAAAACAGTAATTATCTCTCTAGTTATATATGTTGCTAATAATGATATATTTTTTAATTTTTAATGAACATCTGAAAAATCTGTTTCTGAAGAGCTCACATTAGTTTTATTCAAATTTAAATAAGAAGAATAAAAAGCTAAATCTGGTTTAACCTTTGGGTTAAAACTATTTCTAAAATTACATGATTGTTGATATATCTGAATAACTTGAAATTATTATTTTCTAAGAAATTATACTCATAAAAATATAAATAAATATTAGCAAGACTATTACTACCAGAACCACCTTGAGATATGCAATTAATTTATTTATAATTTTTTTTCCGTTAAGCAAATATAAATTGTTCTCATGGTGAGGATAATAAGGAATTTAAATTTCTCATAAGAAATAGAGAACTGTTATTTTTTGTTTCTTTAAAATTATTTACGATCATATAAATTAAATTCTCAATATGTATTGATTATTTGGTTTTATTTACGTCGCATTAGAAGCCACGTGAGGAGTATTGACAACCGACTTCACAATTTCGAGCCTCAATCAAGTAATGAGGACCGCACTTGAACTGGCTCAACAATTTCCTAACATCCTCCCCACGTCTACTTGAGGACATTGAGCATCAACAAATTTAACGAGCAAGAGCCCCGCCTACACAGCGAGCCTTTAGTTGCATCCAGGCTCAAAACCACAATTCGACGAAAATTTCTTGCTGCGAGTCCACGGCCATGACCACTAAGCTACCCAGGCCACTCAATTTATATTGAATTAAACGAATCTCCAAAGGCTTAACTATTAATATTGTAAATATTTTTATATTTTACATAATTAATAATGTCATAACTGTTTTAATGACAAATGTCTTATCAATACTATCAATAGTACTTTGTAAATTTTTTAGTAAGTTTTGCATTTTACCTTCATTAGTTATGCAAGTTTCTGAACCTTTAGTTAGAATTCTAAATTTAGTACGTAAATTATGAAATTTATTAGTTAAAAATATATCAGATTCATTATATAGAAAATTCATTTATATTCCTTTTATAATCTTATTTGTTGTATAAAGCTTTAATTCTTTTAGTTATTTCTATATATCTATTATTAATTTTTAAAAAATACATTAAATTAAATAGATATTTACTATTCATATTGGCCTATATTTCTTAACAAATAATAATATTATTTCCTACGATCATTTCTTAATAAGAGCTAAATAATTAATCTTATTGATTTTGCATGAAAGCTTTCAGATTTATAATTTTACTGCTATCTTTAACCATAAAATTCAAATATTTAAACTTCTCATTTAAATAAAACTTATATTCTTTAAAAGCACCTAAAACGGTAAATAATAAGTCATGCCAAATTTAGTTAAGAATTATCAATACCTTTTTTACTTTTACTTTATTATCAGAATACATAATACCGAAACTTTTGTTCTCTCATTCAATATTTCTCTAAGACTTTTATCCCTAAGAATATTTAGATTAACAATAATCACATGTTAGTATTCGTCATTTATATATTCTCTTTGTGTAATCTTATAATTTTTGTGACAAAAGAAAATGCTTAACTCAAAATATTCGTTCCAATATGACAGTAAAAAAGTATTGTTTATAGGACTGCTTAGAATAAGTCTAGCTTGCAAAAAATGTTGGATCTTATTTTTGTTTAATTTTTTGCAATGAAATATAGTAAAAGAAACATATTACCTCGCATGCAGTGCTGTCACTATGAGCTTCTGCTGATGCGGCAAGAATCAGTTCATAAAGATGGCGTAACATCTGTTAGGAGGAAAATATGATAAAGCTAAGTTTGAAGTTTGACAATATTCTGTGCTGGTTGATGGATATGTATAAGAATGCTTACTTTTCCCTTTGACATTTTATCGACAAAAATGTATCAATGAACTTATACATGTTCTACTGTATGCAATAGAATAACTTTTATTGACCGGGTGTATTGAGTATTGAATAATAAATTTTTAAAACAGCTAGAATGTGAACTATGTTAATTAAAATCTCTTCCTTATTTGTTTTTAAGAAAAAAATTTGAATTAATTAGTCACTCGAGATATCTACGAGTATGAGCCACAGTAAGAAGCACTAATGATTTCTCATAATGTAATAAGTTTTTAAAAATTTCAAACGAATATTCTTCAAGAAATGTAAGTGTCTTTTTAAAAAAATTCAGCAGATACAAGGAATGTACGAATTGTAAAGTTGAATCCTTATAAAAAATCTTCTTTAAATGAAATTCACAGTAATAGTAAAAAGAAAACTTAAACAAAACTATTTAATTATAATTAGATTACAGTCCATTATATATGTATATTAAGAAGAGAAATTATACTCTGAGTTGCGGCAGACATTTTACATTAATAAGTAAACCATAAGGGACTACTTAATTAAGTTTGAGCTTGCAGTTTTAATTAAAATATTGTAACTTAATTGTATATGTAAGGAAAGCTTATAAAGATAAATATGACAATGAAAGTTAAATTGTTTCTTAAAAACTAAATTTAAATTCAATCAATTGAGGCCGTATTAACCCAAGAAAGTGACTACATTAGATTTTTTAGTTATAAATCCATACAGTACGTATTGAGTTTAAAATCAAAACATTTCTTTAGCGGAAGAATTTCAAGTCCTTTCGTGACTTCAAATACCCATTTACATAAGGAATTAAGGTGATACCTTAAAATTCGGTTGAATTTCAAATGTTTCACAAAGACATTCATTTGTAATAAATTTAATATAATGAGACAGATTTATCGTTTTCGTAACTTAAAAATGTTTTAAAAATACTAATAGGTTGCCTAAGGTGACGTCATTATACGATGGGTTATCGTAAAGTTTAAATTATTACTAAGAAATAATCCAGAGTTATCTAGATAAAATTTATTTTTAATGTTAAGAAATTGTTCATTAGGTATACTTAAAATAGTAAATTATATATTTAATGTTCATTTGTTCCGTTTCAGGAAGCCTTAGATTGAAGTACAGAGAAAATAGAGATATATCTGCTGAGTTCAACCATGTAGGAAATAATTTATTTGAATACCGTGGAAATACAGGAGATGCCATGTCTTGTCTAAGCCTTGAGATCTCATGGGATCATGGGAAATATATTAAGATTATATTTTAACCGTTGTTCTTGATCGTGCAAGGCGGTTTATTCATGTTTCTCTTAGCTAAAGCGGGATAATGATTGTATGAGCTGTTTGGCTGCTCACTATAGTTGTTAATAATTTGTAAATAGTAATTTATGTGCACAATTGGCTGGTAGAAATTCCAAAACAATATAATAGCAAGACACCGTTCTGCCTCTGTTTTTAAATCTTTGGATTCATAATTATTGCATACATAATTATTGCATACAATGACACCCTTCGAAAGGTCAACAAATGTTGCGAGAAAGGTACAATTATGTAGGGCAAATATGTAAAGAAGCCTCAAGAAAAATTATTAAAAAGTTGAGTGTTTTCTCTCTGTTAGTATTCGTAATAATTAAAATTTCACGATATCCCGAGATACTAATTAAAACTTTACGATACTACGCATTACTTCAATCTATGGCCTTCTTGAAATATAACAAATCTTTATCAATTGCTGTAATTTGGGACACTAAATAAAAAAGGATCACTAAATATAAATTTATTCCATATATATGTATATATATATCCGGGTTTTTCTTAAAAATAAATACAATTTTACTATACTCCTTCTAAAAAGATTAAAGATTATCAAGGAGGTAATTAAATTTATCATGGTTATACAGATATCGTTGAACAAAAGGATTCCATATCGCTTATTAACAATAATTTATTTTTGAATTAATTTTTAATACATTTGCACAAAATTATATTTAATTATTACAAATGTATATTTATTTCCTTTACACAAAATATAACTACTTATGGTACTTAACATTTAATATTATTGTAAGACATTAGTAGCTCTCTGGAATAATTGTTACTATTGTAAACAGTGTAGGGACACGTCCGTTCTCGTGAAAGGTTGAATATCTACTGGCTTTCCCCGACTAGAAATTTTGAGTAGTATGAATTTGGCCATTCCCATTCAAAATCACAGGAGACAGTTTTTTGTTATTGATTGGGTGTATTGAATTATTATTTAAGCACCTAACACAGGGTGGTTTATAGAAGATCTAACTTTTATAAGGTCAGTTATTGAACTTAACTTCAAGTTTATTTGCCTCAAAATTGTTGCGTCATACACATATTTTTCAAATGTAGCAATTTCAGTAGGTATTTTTCTTCAACGTCATTGACAGCGCAGAGAAATCTAGTTGCATACGTGTGGTTCAAGTCAGTGTAGTATCATTATTTAAACTTTGTGAGTTTGGGACGATTTTGATCTGGATATCTTTGGTTCCATAGAAATCTTGTGCGATAAACCTAAGACAAAAAATCCAGAAAGGTATTTTACTTTGGCAGTTATTAGGCACTTATACCTGTAGGTACAGTTATTAGGTACTTTAGTACTTGTCATTCTTAATTTCGACTTGTGGGAGAAAGATGCTCAGAAGCCGTACTTTGCTTATGCTTCTTAAGCGCCTATTAGAGCATTGAAGTTGAACCCGAAAACCTAAGATTTGAAAAACAGCTTCTTATATTATTATCCAACAAGATTTCAAGTTCAGATCAAGATTTGTTTTTAAGAATTCAGAGCTTAAATTTTAGTTAATCGGCGCTTATATCTTACGAAATATATAGCTATTAACATGTCATAATGCAATATGAACGATAGCAAATATTTAAATATTAGCAAACAAAATGGTCATGTAGAGATTTTCATGATACTTTAACTCATATTATATGCAGTTATAAATGTGTGCATAGGCTCTGACGTTCAACGAATTATATTCCAAATTTAAATGGAAATAGGAAGCCATCCACTCCACATACCTGTATACTAGTGGCATCATGGTAATTTGTCCGGGCATTCCCCTGGTCTTTCAGGATGAAGATAAAAGCTAAACACTTAAACTTACTTCTTCAGTGATAGTTATAGATCATTATTATACCCGTCTGGATCTTCTCAACACACTCACATCTGAATACTAATAGTGTTATAATATTTATACGGAAGTTTCCTTGACTTTTGTGGCAAGAGTAAACCACTTTGACTAGCTTCTACTATGTGCACCTTAGGTATAAAAAATTAAATAAAAATAAATATTTGCCAATCTGCACAAATTGTTCCATTAGCGGTGCCTCTCTCTGAGCATACCCTCGATGTTTTGGATTTTCCAAACAGGATCAAGTCTGCAACTCATTAACGATTTCTAAATATTTTCTAGAGAATAAATCATGGGCTGCTGGTTTTTAAAGAAGAACAAGCCACGTATAAAACGGAAAACATTCATTTCTTTCCTTCCACATTCTTCTAAATACTTAAGAAAATCTTTGATAAACTAATGAATACTACTACTCCCTTAAAATTACTTTCAAAATCACATCACGCAGATATGTTTTTCAGTATATTTAATGTCACTTAGATTTTTTTATCACCTCTTTAATATTAATTTGCTTAAATTATTTGTAGAATTTGTTACTTTCAATTCATGCAGCTTATCATACTCTTCATAAAACCATTACTTATTCTTGAGTTCTTCAAAACCAGCGTCGAAGGGGTCTAGTACAAAACATGAAAAAGTTTTCAATGTTTTAGAACAACGTCACGATGGAAACTCAGTAATACTTTCTCTTAAATAATAATGCATCAATGCACATTTAAAATACGTTTGACCAAACAGATTTTATTTAATTGTTCATTAACGTTACACAGAGAAGCAGCATGAGGGTTATTGGTGACTGATCTCATAATTTTGGGCCTCGATCGAGAGACGAAGACTATACCCTTCATCTCCCAACTTCCCCTCACATCAATAGTAGTAATTAGGACCTCGTCCATATTTAACGTATATATGCCCCACTACACGCCAGTTATTTAGTGGCATTTGTGCTCGAACCCATGATTCAGCAAAAGAAACGACGGGCGCAAGTCCGTGACTATAACCAGTAAGCTACCACTGCCATTATATTAGATCTAAAGTAGTGTGGTTAAATGCCGGAAACGAAGAATTTTGACTAAGCTGTAAATTATAATTATATGACTTTCAGATGATTGAGTCTTTCATATTTTTTTTTCATGTGTATCTCCTTTAAAAACAGTTATTTTCATACTGTAATTTTTGAGGATTCATTATACAGATGAGAAAAGTGCAATTACACAAATGCAACCCTGAATAATTACACATAATTTGATACAAAATAATATCCTTATCCTCAAAAAAAATTGTTTTCAAAGAAACGTAGTTTGCATGGTTGATTCTATGTATTGATAGTAATATTTAAAACTGCGTTTGTATCTTCAAGGTTTGTTATAAAAAAAAAGCTAGAAATAAAGTTATGTAAATATGCCTTACATATCTATTTGATAATACTTAATCATTTCATTAAGACTGCATTTTGTTGGCTTATAATTCTATTATTATATATTTACTTGTTTTAATAAAACATGTACAGGAATTATAGAAAAGTATAACTATCATTAACGTTCCTTTTAAATCTTCATTTTTTTTTAAATTACATGGCCTGCTATTGAAAATTTTGAAAAGAAAAAAAATAATAAATCTGTCTTAATTTTATTGTTTATTGGATTTTATATTTGCTATAAATATATTTGAGTTAATTACTATTAAATAAATAAATGAATCATCATCCCGCTAAAGAAATCGATTTCTTCTTCAATTCAGGTAAATGATTTCCTGTACATATCTTATTAATAACTGTTCTAAACATTCATGTTACTTTTAATGAAACATTTAAATATCTAGGTCTAAAACTATTTTAAATTAATTAGTAATTTTTTTAAAAAAAATAATGTATTTTTCTCGAAATAGAACTGCTAGTTAAGTATTAATTTATCTGATTTAAGTTTTATTTTTCCCCCTTACGTAGATTATAGTTTATATTTATTCTTCGCAATTTATGTGCAGAAACAAACATTTCGCTTTTTAGCTATAGCAAATAAAAAATGTAAATTAATTCAATTTATTTTGATTTTATGGTATTAAGTATTACATATTCAATTAAATAATTTTAACAATTCAAGAATAAATAAATAATATTAAAAGAAAGGTCAGGTTGAATATGAGATATTTGTGCCAGCAATGCATGTATTGATATTCAGTTAATGAAACATATCTTCATATTCTCTTACCTTATTAAATAATGTTTTGGGGACAAAAAAAAAAGAAAGATATTTTTCAGTAATGTATTAGCTTATTACTCTTCACTGAGAAGATTAAGCTAGTTTAGTTTCATTAATCATTCGTTCGTTGTCCAAACGGCATAGCAGTTAAGATACAGAATATCATATCTCATTAACAAGGAATTCTTTAAACATGCTCAGCCTTACTCTAAATGACATACAATGTCCAATTCTTTCAACTCCCGGAAATTACTCTACACTTTTAACAGATAAGAATTGTTATGCAAATTTCTATTAACGAGGTAATGATTAATGAAATTCGATTAATTACAAATAAGAATGCAGTAATTAAAGATAATCTTTAATTCTGAACTAAGAATCCGATAACTGCACTGTAAAACGGCGATTAATTTCCGCTACTTCATTTGAGAATTTTGGGTTCTATTGGGTGAAGCATTTTGAAACAAATGAACTCTGAGTAATTCGAAATCTTCATCCAGGGGGTGTTAACTTTTCTGTTCAGTTTACTCTCGGATATGTTCCATTACTCTGTGTAAAGGGGAAAAATTAGTTTTCCATCAAAACGTGGTATTTTTGGATTTATACATAAGCCATGCATTTAACTTGTTTTGAAATTTGATTTAAGGTAATGCTTATAATTAAGAAACAATTTCTCTTAATTAATTTGTTTCAAATTTCTTTAGTTGCCACTTAAACTTCAAAATTTATTTTAGAATTCAAAAATTAATATTACTTTTTTTTTTTCATTTTACCATGGTTCTGTTGTCAAAGTTCATTGAGTACTTTTAAATAGTGACATTAATTCAAACGAAATCAAATCAATATTTCATAAGTATTGATGGCATTCCATTGATGAATAAAATTTATTGTTATATTTAGAAAGAATGTTCAATACAAAAATTACAAATATTAAATGTATGTAGAATTTCACAGTTAGTAGTAAATACAAACAATACAAGTGTTTCTTGAGACTAAATAGGAAACTCTGTTATTTTTCCCACAGAAAACAGTAAGTCTTTATGATTACAGATAATTTATTTTTGCTTTATGTTTAATACAAATTTGGTATATTTGCAGTTTAATAGTTTTAATACTTATTAATTTTTTTATAATGTGCATTAACTTTGCATGAGTAAAAAGATATTTGCATGATTAAAAGTACTTCAATTTTAAATAGAAAATTCAAAAGAATTGTATAAAAATAATAAATTTTTTAGACAAAATATTTTTTTTATTTGAAAGCGAATTCTAAGAAATTTGAATTTAATTTATGTTATGTATTAATTTTCAGAAAATTAATTATGTAATCAATGTAGAGTACTTATTGTGAAAGCAAAATATAAGTACAGTTTCGCGTGTTTTAATACTATCGTTTTGAATTAAGACATCTAATATTTAATACAGCTATTTATTATTATCTTTCTTAAAGCAAACTAATGTGTTATGAGATTCGTTTATTTGAATTAGATGTTACATTTTGCTCGGAATATTTTAAAGTAAATAGTAACTTAATTTGAATTTGATTAATCATCAGGAAGTCTTTTATTTTTATTCATAACGTATACTGTAAAATATGTTCGACATTAGTTAAAAGATATGTAAATAAAGTAATGAGACAGGAAGCGTTACTTCTATCTGGCAACATTGAAGATTTCCAGTTTGGGAGGAAGCGTTCATGAACATATGACGCATCATCAGTACGAGTTTGAACTGTTTACAGTGACTTAATTGTCCACAGAATTTCTTAACATATACTAACATGTTATTATTTAAAAAATAATGTCAACAAAAATGCGTAGATATAAAATTAAGAAAATATGATGTTAAGTGAATATTTTACAGTCTGCTTTTATTTTACTACACCAACAAAATATTATTGTCTACTTCAATAATTTATTGCTTGCTTTTAATTTAATATTTAAT
Organism: Nephila pilipes; assembly: GCA_019974015.1. NCBI lineage: Eukaryota > Metazoa > Arthropoda > Arachnida > Araneae > Nephilidae > Nephila > Nephila pilipes. The sequence continues at coordinate 76,460 of BMAW01120953.1, read as the reverse complement.
ATAATTATTGACTCTTATGGCAGAATTGTCTGTTTTTATTCGTTTTGTTTTAACATTGGTAATGTGTTTTTAGCTTATACGTTTTGCTTGTTAAAATAAATTTCAGAAGGAATTTTAGGTAGGTATTTTCTTTTCTTGATAGTAATGACTTTTGTGCAGCCTGGGGTTCAAAAATACGCTTAGTTTATGCTAATTAATATTCATTTTGAATCATTCTATTTTATCAAGATCTTAACAGGAGGGAAATGTGTGAATATGGAAAATGAAATTAGCAAAGCCAAATTCTTTTTTCCTTCGTAAACCTCTTACTTCCTAAATGCTCTGAATATGAGTGACATTAGTTTTTAGCAACGTTGTACCAACAGAGTTTTCTTCAGAACATTTGTACAGCACTGTAAAACTTTTGCAAACTTCTGATGTCCTACGAAGGCAATGTTTCGTCAGAAATCCAGGTTTTCAGGTGGCTTAAAGCATTTTCAAACGGGTTAGAAATGATTGAAAATGAAATAGCAGCAAAATACCTGTAACCGAAAGAAATAAGAAAGTATTTACTGAAATCAAGTTCTCATGTAACGAATCGTCACTCAATAGTCATAATAATTGCAAAAAGTTTGAATCTGAATCTTCTTCCCAAATCATCACATTTTGACCAATGAAATAAGTCTGAAAAATATTTATGCCGAAATAGATCCGAAACACTTTACATAGAAAAAAGAACAACATCAGAAACTTGTGTTTTTGACTAGTGAAACAGCTCCTGAACTCACTTATTCCACCGATTTTAATCCATGTGACTTTCTTCTATTCCCAAGATTGAAAGTTCATCTCTCAAAAGATGATATTTTGGGACACTAAGAACATTAAAATTGCCTTAACTGACCAACAGAAAGCAATTTCACTATCCGATTACCAACATTGTTGTAAAAAGTTGAAACATTTCACCAATCCTGCATGGCATATACATTCAGAAAGATATCGTAAGATTGTAATTTTAATTGAACAAAAATTGTTTAATTTCTCAGTCCCATTACCTCATATACATACCTCAAACATCTCTTTTCCCGAAATATTACGAATACTTTTATATCGTAATTCACATTACTGCAAAATATATACATACTGTTCAACATCACATAAATGATTATAATCATTAACATCTCATTTTACTTACGTTAACATTAAGGGGATACCAAATATTAGCATAAACTGAGTATTAACCATACTGTCAAATAAATGATCAAGGATTATAAGTAAGCTTGAAAGAAAAAGGAATTAATAGCGTCCATTAATTTTAATGATTTCCAAATGTGTGTTTCCATGTTTGACAAATATTGCTAAGAAGCTGATAAAATAAGAGTTATCGTTTTTATTAGCTATAATTTTATTCAAATAAGGATCATAAGTTAAAGTATTGTGACGATATACATAAACTCTACATACTTGTTGGAGATAAAAAAAAATTAATAATTCTTAAAAGTATTTTTGTAATTATTTACTTATTTATTTGTAATTATTAATCGAAAACGCGAAGGATTCTACAGATACTATAAGTTAAGTTCAAGTTCAAAAGTAAATGAATTTTCATTTAATAACATTAATTTCTGATTTAATAACATTTGAAATTTCAAATAAAATGTGTTACTGTAGTATAATATAAAGTATAAAGTAGACGTAAAAAAATGTAGTATAAAGTAAAGTATGCTTTAAAATAAATATTAAAATTCAGGACTGAACATTCACAATTTGAGAAAAGTGAACAAATAATCATGTACTGATACACATATGTAAGTTTAGAAAAATATATTTATATAAAATGATTATAAGCAAACTTTAAACTTGATTGCAAATTATCAGTAATGACCTGGCATACTTGTATATCAATGAATATTAAGAAGTTTTTTTGTTTTCAGGAAAACAATGAAACAACCCGTATCTTTGGAGATGAACAAGAATCATTTATTATTTGTTAAGAAAACAAGCATCCATTTAATACTTTAAAATTAGGAAATAATGGTAACTCTTAAGTTTTGATCATTTGATATATGAACTTCTTCAGATATTAGTCGTAACAGTTAATTATTACTGATGGAAATGCTCCCCCAACCCTTTCTTTTATGTATATAATTGCAGATAAAACTTTCGACCATATGAGATATAGTATTCAGGATTTATTCTAAGTTGTAAAAAAAACAAAACAAACTTGATTGAAAACGCTTCTTTAGATTATTTTCAAAATTGAAGTGAAATCATCTAAAATGATAATTTGATATTCAATATATATATATATATATATATATATATAATAAGTAAGAGTAATTTTTGTTTTCAAATTTAATCCAAATGGTCTATTTAAACCAACCTTCCCATTGACAACAGAACTTTTCAGTTCTTACTACCAAATTAAATGCAACACAATCTACAAAATATATTATAATGCAACGATAGTGTGATTTCAATTCCCTTTTAAAATACAAGGGGATTTAGAATGACTTGTAAAAAGCTTTAAAAACTCGAAGACTGTGACATAATTTGATTACCCGTCTGTTTTGTCAACAGAAATGTTACTCGAATCATTAATCTAAATTTCAACTCAAGTTGAAGAGCAGAAAAAGTAAATAAATTAGTCTTCTGTGTTTCAAAACAGCTTTATTAATTCTCTAGGGGGGGGGATATTTTCAATTAATACCAAGTACCTTACCACGGGTACTAATATCTTCTATAATACAGCAAAGAATACGATAACAGGAATACGATACGAGTAACTCCTCCAAACAGTCAATCAGCCAGACAGAGTTTGGTTCTAGTCTCAAGAAATCACACACACATGCAAGAAAACTCCCGCGCACTTCATACTATCAGTCTTCCTACTACCGTAATTCTCATTATTTCTCTCAATTGTCTGTAATTTTTATTGATTAATATTCCCACACAACTTCAAAAGTGTTCTAAATTAGCATAACCGTATTTAATTCGACTGAAAAGAAGTTAGAAACTAAAAAATAAAGTCAGAAAGAAATCCCAGATGTTAATTAAGAGAATTTATGCGAATAGCCACGTTACAAGACATTGCAACTTAGTACCAAACAGTCGAATAAAAAAATTGATTTTTATTTCTGTAGTACTTACAAAATTACAGTTTGAAATTTCTTTCACGTGTATTTTAATATATTTTTGCAACTTTTTATTTTATACATGAGGTGTATTATAAGTTTTCAAACCTCCTAAACTTTTTCAGCATTCTGTATGCATAGATATAAATCATCTGCTTCTAACAAAATACCAGAAACTATGACTCCAAACTTAGAGCAAACAATTTGATTCTGAAAATATTTCTATATTTATGTTCATTTCTTCATTATACATTGAAACCATTTTTGTTTACCCAGCAGCATGAACTTGATTTTGTAGAGCAGAAGTCCGTTTTGCCTTTAAAAATCTTTTTAGTCCGCACATTTTTTTCCTTGAAGTCAACTTTCAGCACATTTCCGGATGTTGTCCGAAAGATCATCTAGCCACTGCAACGCATTCAAGCTAAAAATAGCTCTGCGAAAAAAAACTTTAAAAAAAAGAAAAATAAATTCTATATATCTCTCCCCGTGTGTTATTCCCTCATTGCTACCCGAGCCGTTTAGTTTAACAAGTTCCCTGCAGGGCGTAGTTTCCAATTTGCTGGAAAGCTAAGGCTATATGAGTCAAAAAAAATTTATCTACAGGGCTGGAAAATATCTTCAAATATACGCATTGATAGACTATAGGCGTTTTTCAGGATCGGGATTACTCAGATATATATTTTATGTTGGAATTGGGATATTTTGTATTTCTTTTTTTTTTTATCTCTCTCTCTCTTAAGAACATTTACGCTGATGCTTGTAATTCAAACCACGATTTGTCTGTTTATCTGCATGTATGGATGTAATTTTTTTGTGCATGTTTATAATTTATATAATTCATAAATATGTATATACCTAGAAATAAATTAAACAAACGCATAAATACAAAGATAGGGTGCATATATATGCAATAATTAAGAATGTGTATCTTCAAACCCTTCTATATCAAACACCATCGAATATAATCAATACGCGTATGTACATTCTTGAATGCAAATCGGAACTGTTATATATTTTTAATACGTATATCTGACAAAAGACTGATGATATATTGTACTTAGAAATCTGAAAAGTAATTTATTTACATGTTTATTCTACGTAATGAATTTTTCTTACATATTTTACATTAAGTAAAATATTAATTTTAGGAAGTTTGACAAGTGTACATTAAAATAAAAAAACAAAGTTTTGTTTTGAAACCGAAGTCGTTCTAATAAAAATGATAAAATGGTATTCTGATGATAATTTCAATAATAAGATAGAGATACTTCATCGAAAATATCGTTGATGGATCAGTCAAGTAAAAATAATTTTATGACTCTTAAATTCCTTTTTTTAAATAGCTTTTTAAATTTTATGCAATTTCATATCTACCAGTGTAAAAGTAAACATTTGTATAAACAATATTTTAACTTTTCAAAAAATTGTAGAGACAATATATATTGTCTTATATTATGTATTTAACATACTTACAAAAATGTATGAATACGAGTAACATAGGATTATTCAGCTATATTAACATTTGAATATAAAATAGCTATTTTCTTTATGCAGATTAAAGATAGACTGACATCGAGAATTATCGACTTTTTCTATTGCCAATAATTTGGTAAAATTTTCTTGCAAAACTGAAAATATTTAACAGGGAATTTTTTAAGCTGAGAACAAATAAAATCACAGTAATGAGATATATCACTCGATATTTTCAGACTATAACTGAAGAATATGAAAATAAAGTGAATTCTGAATATAAATATTAAAAATGAAATTTGACAATTTAATATCAAATTATCAATAATACTTATTCATGAATATTTTTCATAATGATATTAATTGTAAAGCATATAAGTAAATATTATACCTGCTAGTAAACACGCACAAGCTTTAAAATTTAAACATGTAAAAAATTATTTAATTAATAATTTGGAACACTGACAGTTTATTATACTTCTGTTTTGATCGATAAGTTTTTCTGCAATAAATTTGCTATTATTAACAGGGAACGGATACTGCGACACATTTGAACAAGAATAGTGCTTTCGAATTTCAAAACATTTCCCAAAAAACAGCATTAAGAATCAATGTTTCTAATATTTTAAAAAAATGTATGAAATACCGCCAAATTTTGATTTCAAATTAGTAAATGTGTGCATATATTTTGGAAGGAATATTCTTGGAAATCATAAGCTATGCCTTGGTAAACATTTAAATGGATTTTTCTACACATAAGTATGAACTATTTGTGTTAAAAATTATTAAATGTATCAAGCCCTTATTTTTTCTAATTCATTGGCATATACGCACTCATCTTAAAATGTTTAATTTACAATTTTAAAGTAGATTTTTTATGAGAAAATATTTCATGTAAGTTAAAAGTTTTTGAAAAGATTAGGCCAGTAATATTCTTTTATCCGTAAGCAAATTTTAAACATTTTTTTGATGAAATTGTAATTTTCTTTCAAAAGCTAAAATTTTGAATTTTACAGCACTTGGACGAAGAAACTGTAAGAAAAACTTAGTATTCTACACATTTTAAAAATAGAACAAGATTATAAGACTTTTCAATGTGCTCAGAAGTAAAATAAAATAACTAATAAAGCAATTTCCTTAGAATTTTTTCAAACAAGGTAATTTAATACACCAATTATTTACAAAATGTTACTCTTCTAAATGTTTACAATTTTTTTTTATATTCTTTACCACTGAACATTTGCACATTATGCAAGAATGAAACTTTTCATTTAATTTCAATCATAAATCTAACTTTATATGTTGGTCTGATATATTATTTTATGTTTTATAAAGAACAAGCTGGAGTACCCGTTTAATGTATGAATGAATTTTTAAAATAAAACCATGATGAATAAGTCGTTGAAAACAAAAGTAGACAATGTGGTCTTGCGCGCGTGTGTGTGTTTCGCAATATGCGTCAGAACTAAGCATAGCAGACCTGAAAACTTTCGTAGAGAAGGGGAAAATCCTAAAAAAACTATATATATATACATATGCATACATACATATACTTATATATATATATATATATATACATATATATACATATACATACATACATATACTTATATATATATATATATATATATATATATATATATATATATATA
>BMAW01120953.1:56535-70128 GCA_019974015.1 Nephila pilipes | reverse complement strand
TTATATATATATATATATATATATACATACATATACTTATATATATATATATATATATATATATACATACATATATATAAATATATATATATACATACATATATATAAATATATATATACGTATGTATGTATGTGTGTGTATGTATGTGTGTGCAATCCACGTTTCTATATTTTTCTCAGTTCTTTATTGAAGTATCAAATTATCTTTGGCATTTTTGTGGGTGGTTTAATGTAGATATGTATTTATATAAAAGGAAAACAAACTAAAAGATAAACGTTCAGTTTTGAATAACATTTTGTTGGGAACAAAAAATATTGTGGCTCCCTCATACGTAACGTTGTTTTAAAATTCAATTCTCATCAAAAACTCATTAAAATGTGCATTTTAAGTGGAAAAAGTTAGAAAAAATATTTTTTTTTTGTAAATGCTGTGAAATACGGAACAATGGAGAAAAGTAGGGAAAGCTCAAAATATATCATCAAAAATAAATATAGAAAAAAAATATTAGAAAGGAGTGTGCTCACATGGCTTCTTCTAAATATCAGTGAAGCATCCTAAAAATTTGGAGTGATTTGACTAACGGTATGGATTTGTATAAAAGAAATAAAAACAAATTTTCAAATTTATAAATTAAATGTCAAGTTAACTTTAAATTTTGCTTTCAAGCATTTCTTAAAACCAAATAATATTAAATATCATTTTTACAGTCCATTAGCTTTTGATTTTCCTTGCTATATATATTGCTACATTAAACACTAATGCTCATCTAAGCATTTTTACAAACGATTGAAAATTTTAAAAAAATTAACGCAGTGTAAAAGAATTACTATTATCATAAACATAACTTATGAGATGAATAATGGTCTCGACTGAGACTTCTCGTTACAATGTCCAAAACTTTTATAACATGGAAGATGTAACTCTAAGAAATCCAAAAATTTCTTTAACAAATTTTCATTTCACCAGACAGATTTTTCTACCGAATTTCTTTTTTTTCTTACTCCTTTCTTTCTAGATTATCCGTCTGACTGCAATCTTGATCCAAGTGCATTTGCAGATGACAGAGTAAAAGAGAACATGTTGGTATCAAGCAACAAAAAAGAGGGTATACATAAACCAAAAGCAAAAGAAAGGAAAAAAAGTCAAATGTAAGGAAAAAGAGGGTTAGTATACTCCAAAAAGCATCTCGAGTCTCGGGTAGCACATTTTGAGCTTCACTTCCTCCGTGAGGAGACGAAGAGATCTGGTGCTCTGCTTCTGACGTTGGATCTCGTTGGTGCTTTGAACAATAAGAAGAGCTTCTTTTTTGCGCGTAATAGCTCAACGTTATAAAGAGAAAAGAAAGGATAAAACAATTTTTGTATTGTTGCTTACCTGGAAAATACAATAAGCCATGTGTTTTGTCAAGCAATATTTTGTTTACATCGCTTGAGCGCAGACTTGTTTTACGAGGCGAAGTTCCATTTCTCTGTAAAGAATTTTATTCTTCTTTCCCAGTCAGGAAATTTAATTCGTTTTCTAATATCAATTTAATCTGTTCTCCATACTTTGGGAAAATGCCAAGAAATTCGGGATACCTATTTTGAACTTTCCCTTTAGTTAAATTATAAAAAGTCGTACATGTGTTATTCAAATTAACTGATAAATCTCTGGAATACTAGCTAGCCTAGAAAAACTGATAATTCAAGTGCATAAAACTTCTAGAACATTATCATATAATAAAGTTTTATAGTTCCGTATTTGCAAATGTTTTCGGGTTAAGTTGAAAAACCATAAAATGATTTTTGCTGCAGCCAAACAGGTTTCATCGAAGCATTTAATGGTCAAGTAAAAGCAATTAACACTACTGACGTTAACTTAACAGCGTTCTTGGAAATATCATTATGTCGGTATCATTTTGACTATAAAATAACACTGTAGGTGTTACTCAGATGTAGATTCGGATACGGCTATTTTAAACTTAGAATTACCTCTATTTTCACATAATTATTTGGTTGTCACTTACCATTTATAATAATTTTTCTTACCATTTTATATTGATTAGTTTAATTTTCTTTGTTAAGCTGAATCTTACCGTTACTTTAAATTTTATGATAAAATAAAACATTAGTAATTTATATATTTGAATAAAAAAAAAATTATTTTCAATCTCATTTCAATTACTATACGTTTAAGGTAATATTTAAATGGGAAAATGTGAGAGCTTTTGAAACTTTTAATTATTACTAAAAATAGTTGAGATGTTTGGTTAAAATTTATTCTGCATATCAATTTATTCCTATGAACATAATGTTGTAAATGACAAAATTTTATGTTGATTTATTTGGTTTCAGAAAATCGTAGATTGAAGTAACGCAGAATGTCATAAAGTTTTAATCATTATCCTTGGATATCAATTAATGTTTGGTTATAATTAAAAATTAATATAGAAAAAAATTTAATTTTTATTAATTATTATTAAGATTTCTATACATATTCACTAGTCACGCTGTTTTGATCTTTAGAAAGTCTTCATTTAATAACTCAATAGATTGTAATAATAAATTTGTTTTAATTTTATTTATATATATATTATATATATATATATATATATATATATATATATATATATATATATATATAAGAAATATTCAACAATTAATTATTTTTGCCTATTGAAACTAAGATTTTGTTCTCTAATATATTACCTTAAGGATATGTGTGCATAAAAGTTTAATAGTAAATGTATTTTTGAAGAAAAAGTTTAGAAAATTTAATTCAAACAATTACGTTGAGTTTGTCAGCAGTTGGAATTAAATTATATCTAACTGGCGTTACAGTTTCATTGCACCATGTAAAAATTGCATTTGCTTTGCAAATTTATTTACATTTTTTTTAAAACAAAAGTTTTTATTTTTTCATTTCTCTATAATTTTCTCTTTCTATTATTTTTCGGATGTATTATGATCTTTTTAAGTATCCATAATTTAATCTCTATAAAGTTTCTGATTTAGATTAACTTGATTACTATTTGAAGATGATTAAAACAAACTACAAAGAATGAAGATTTTTAAATTGAAGTTATGATATTGAGAAATAGGTATGAAGAGTAAAACTAATTAAATCATTTTTAAAGGAACATGCTTTTTCCAAAGAGTAAAAATAATTTTAAACATTCTCAACTAGCCAAATCAAATGAAGAAATCAGAGGTAAAATAAGACGTTTCTTTCTATACACCTTAAAAATAATTAGTTTAAACGTGTAGAATCTGAACAACATTTTTTTCATCCTTTCATCCACTTTTTCCCCCTTTACTTTCGAATTCCTTGTTGTCATCCATTTTATCCCATTATGCGCTTGTCTTGAAATTTCCCTTTCACTGTCAAGACCCTGGACCTTGGAGAAGAAAAAGAAATTTCGCTAAAATCCATTTTCTAATCCAGTTGCACAACACTCCGCGAATGAAAGCGAAATACGATTAGGAAACTTCATTCTTCTTCGGATTACATTCATTTTTTTTCTTTATTTCATTCTTTTCCTCACTACTTTTATCTGCATTCGAGGTCTCCATTGACCACCTAAGATGAGACAAATTCAGTTATTTTACTCATCGTGTCCCATTAATGTTGTCCCTTTTCGCTTGTAATAGTTGCTTTTTGGACCATGACAGTGTAACGAGATTAGATAAATATGATTCCACTTTTGAAAGAGACATTGAATTTCGCTCGTTTGTTTTTCAAGTTTTAGTCATTTGTGACCTCAAAAAATCGAAGAAAGGAAATACGACAAAAATTGTTTATTTTTAAACTATGCAATTTGCTGTTTCGCATCTGATTAAAATTGTTATTGAACATTGTGCTAATTTACATAATTTTGAGTTTTGTAACGTATTTTAAAATAATTTTTTTCTTAGTTTGGAATTTTGTAAAATAAACTAGTTGGATTATGAATTTACGTCACACTGAGAAACAATGTTTACTGAAAATACTTGCGATGGACCTCGTAATTTTGAAACTCGGTGAAGTGACTAGACGTTCCCTGAGAGGGCACATCCCTCTCTAAATTTGCACACCAGGTCAACGGGAAGAGTTGGATCTCGACCAAATTGAAGTACACCAGCCCCACTATAAGGTATATTTTTAGTGGCATCAAGACTAACCCACAACCTGGCGGAAACAATGTGGGTGCGAGACCGTGACTATGACCACTAGGCTACCGCGGTCTCAAAAAAATTTTAAACATATGTGTTGGAAATTAAACTTGTACCTTTGAATTCTTTAAAAAAAAAAATACTTATTTTTAGGAAGATTTTGGGCCAATTTTAATTTAAAATGTCTCACGGGAATTTATTACTTATTTAAAAGCGTTAACTTTCTATTAGAAATCACGCAAGATATTATTGTTTAATAAATTTAAAACAGTCTTTACTGTTGCAAGAAAACTAGATCCAATCAATTCTTAAATTAAATTGGATCTAATATCGATTTAAGTTCATGAAGTGCATACAAATCCAATTGCATTTGTTTTTGTGTCATAAAATAAAAATATTGTGTGATAATGTTTTGCATAATATATATAACATAAATATACGAGTATCATAAGAAATTTTTTTTAATTTCAGTGTATAGGTAATTTATTAATATATTCGTGCAATTACACATATGTTATTAAAATGCGTGCAAAATAAAATTATGTTTTTAAATTCATGTTTGAAATTACTATAATATCAAATAGAACTATTCATCAGTCCAAAAATTCTGCAGTTTCAACGTGTATTGAAATAAAAATGATAAAATGTTAAACAGTTCACTCTAGTGAAATTGGATATTTATTCAGTGTTACAAAATTCCTGTTACAATTTATTACATATTTACTCACATTTATTTTTAAATATTCTTTCATGACTTTTAGATATTCTTTGCTAAGTTTTAATGCAACACAACTTCATTTTCGTGAAGAGATTATAATCAAATATATTTCCTTAATTAATCATGTCTAAGACTTCATAAACATAATTAAAAAAAGATAACATTTAATTTAAATGCAATTCCCAAACCTCAGACAATGTAGATATTCTATTCAGGTGAAGTTACTAAGAGCTATATTATAATTAAATCTCTATGGTAATAAGTTGAAAACATCATTTGAATTATACACTATTACACTTCTAATGAGTGGTAAATATATATCTCTGCGAAATGTTACGTTTCAACTAAATTTTCAAGAAATGTATATAGTTAAATTTAATACATTACAAGTCTATATATTTCTTATTTAAATTATAATTTTTAACCAACTTATGTATAGAGAGAAAATACATTTTCTCAATTACTACTTTTTTTAAATGAGCCACGGTAGTGCAGAGATCATGGTCGTAAATTCTTGGCCGAGAATATTGTGCTCTTGTTGTAGGTACGATTCTGGTTCAACTTAACTTTAATGGCTACTGTAGTCTTGAGCCCATGTATAGCGTTGTTTCCCTTCAGTTGTTTAGTGTGCTGCTGCTACAAGAGATCCACCGAGAAGCGAGAGGGTGATGCTCATTCAATTTGTCGAATCTCGTCTTGTCCTCACGTTGGAATGGTGTGGAAGTTTGAATAGTTGGATGCCAGCTAATGTGTCCTACTCGTCTCTCAACGAAGTTCATTCCCAATTACTCCTCTGTTGCTTCTAAGTACGATACTAAAAACTATCTATCATTTAATTCATCTCAATTTCACTTGGACCTATAAATCCTGAGGTAGCATCGAGGGGGGGGGGAGTGAAAGATGGAGAGTCCATCTACAGCGACAACATCGTCATTTGATTCGGGCTCAAAATTTCTAAGTCCGATACGACCAATCATGTTGCTTATGTGATGCCAATAAAACCATATTAACCGATTCTTATATAAACTTTTTGTGTGAAATATTTGTGACATGATCTATTGTAATAAAAGTCTTCATATTCTTCCTAATTTTTTTTTTTAATTTTTTTTTCATTATGGATCCAATGCAACATTTAATTTTTCCCATAACAATTTGATTCATTCTTAGTGATATTAAAAGTTTCATTTTAATAATTAAAATTATTAATACATATTTTGTATAATGTTCCAAATCCCTTTAGTTAAAATTAATTAAAGAATTTTTTACAAGTGTTATTCATTAGAATTTCTTTTCTTATTTATTCTTATGAGCATTTCTTCGAATTTTAACACTGCCTCTAAAATTTGATTTATTTTCAATCACACAAATTATAATGAAGGACTGAATGTCTCGTCCATTATAAAGTAATAATAAACATGTACTTTGAAGGACAAGAAATAGTATTAAAATCAGTTTTCACTGCAATTTGCGTATTCTGTAAATCATCAAATATATTCTGAGAATTTTTACATTCCCTGTTCATTCATTAACATAATGTACACATTAACACTGACAAAAATTCTGATTCTGATACAAAATAGCTGAAAATTGAAATTTTAAATGTCAAAACCAGAGAGAAAAAAATTAATTACAACATTATTTCACCATAAATTTCCTTTTTTCCTCTTTCAAAATTTAAAGACTATAATTAAATACTCTCTACGACTTTTAAATTACTTATATATAAATTCCATAATATTTATTATACATAAGTTCCTCCATTAATTCATACTTCTTTCTCATCGCTAATAGAATAAAAAGTATTCATCTTGCAATATAATCGTGCCTTTGAGCTAGATTTTTCTGCAGTACTGATTTTCCCCCTTGAAATTTATCTTTAACGTTTCAATCAGTACTAGCTTCAAATTTTCATCCGGTTTATATATTTTTTTTATTTACAGATTATCATTGATAGTTGCATACTTATATCATTTATAGTTAGTTACATTATTATGAATACTTACATATTTCTGTTTCAAAATTTGTAACTGTTTCCGACTTATTTTTCAAGATATTTTCTTTCATGCGGTAAGTACTACGAATAATTAAAATTCTTATCTGCACAATTTCGCTAATAATTGATTTTTAATCACACAAATATGAACAAATACTTGCAGCCGAATTAGGATATAAATTTATTCTACATATGGGTTGTTCCCCTTTGCTAGTATTTTTTTTTAGAAAAGTTCGAATTTTGCTCAAGAATTTTGAATTCTGAACAAGAGGTAATTTTTATAGATTTCTCTAGACATTGGCTTCTAATTATCTAAAAGTAATCAGATAAAAGATACTTGACACTAAATTAGGGTAAAAAAGTTATTCTACACCTGAATTTCTGAAAATTCAGTTTCAATTCTAAATATTCGATCCACATTGAATCATTTAAAGTTATATCATCTAGTAAACATTCTGAATAATCAGTCAAATTTTAACTTAATTTTGTTCTTATTCTATAATTATCAAAATCACTATTACGAATGTGAAGCGGAACCCTTCAAGCGTTCTTATCTAAACATTAATATTACTCTATTCAATACTTATCTTACAAATAGAATATTGAATTTGAGTCCGTAGCAAAACTTGAAAGCTAATTCCGATTAAGTATCTGTTCTCAGAAGGATAGTTAATCGTATCAGAAGTTCTCCTTCTTTTCAGTTTTTAGAACAACTTTTCTCTTCAAAGCTTCCAATCTCTCTATTTATCTATTTACCTTACATTACTTCAGATTCTTCGCAGCTTAAAATGCTATCTTATTAGTCTTATTCACTATAATATATTATTCTAATTTACATAGGTCAAGATTCATTCAAAATCAAAAGTTCTGAAATCAAAAAGTCATAGTGATAAGTTTTCAAATAGATCAAAAAGATCATAGATCAAATCCAAATGTTTACTTGATAAGTAATACATGGGAGTTTTTCATTTTCGCTAATATTCTTTTAGAAGCATTTCACATTTTCCTCAAAAAGTTTGAATTCTAAATATATCCTGAAACAATTTTACATGTGATTTGTCTTGAAATTGTCTTTTAATTACCTGAAAATTAACATATTAGAGTATACTTGCGGCTAGATTAAGGCAATGTTCTGCATGTGAGCTATACCTTTTAACATATATTAATTTAGAAATTTTTCAAATTTTTCTCAAGAAGTTTCATTTCTGGACATGGTTAGAAATTCTTTTTTTGAGAGATTTATCTGTAAAATGACTTCTAATTACCCAAAAAAGCCAGATTATAGTACACTTGCAGACAAAAAAAACTATTCTACATATGAGCTATTGATTTTTGCAAACAAACTGTTCAAGCTTTCTGTAAGATATTTGACTTTTAATCATGACAGGAAGAATAATAATGATATGTTATTACAAATTATCAAAAATAGTTAATCAGAATTCTTGTTCAAAACTCAATTGTAGTTTAAAAATAATAAAACTAAAAAGAAATATATATTAAACAAACGTTTCTTCAGCAAGTCCAATCTGCATTATTTAAAAGGGTACGAAATAATATATTTTCTTCCATCTCCATCCCGAATGTAAATATTTATATCATATCTAAGTAAAATATCTGAGCTTCTTATTGAAATATTCTCCTGTGACATGCAGGCATCTTTTCAGATAGTTTTACCTTAATTCTCTTCAGATACCGTCAGTTCCTGATAAGAACTTGGCATCTCAGTTATTTATAAACCTCGAAAGCCCTTGGCGCCAGCTAAGAGGGGACGATGTCGCCAAAATAAGCATCGACTCTTCTGTATCGATCGTAACTTCTCGAATATCCTCCTAAGCTTCTTTTTTTTCTCTCTGGGGTCAGCCAGTGTCCGGGTGTATTAGGACGAGAGAGAAGGGGCAGAGGGGGTAGGGCGTTAGGAAGCTACAATTGTGAAACGCCTGACTTAATAGAGGAAATGCTGGATTATTAAATCAGAAGTTGTAGTGATTTTATATATTCGGTGATGTCTTTTAAGTCTCGATATAGTTTGTTTCTTAATATACTGATTTTTGTATTTTCTTATACATTATGCTCATTTGATTTTGAGCTTATAATTTTGTTTGTTTTTAAATGAAATGAAATTTGTGCCCTTTCTTTAGTTAGATATCCTGTGTTTTAAATTTTTTCGCAGTATAATAACAATTCCATCGAAAAATGCAATATATTTAATTTGAAAATGTAAAATGACGATAATTTAATCAACTACTAAAGTTTCCTTTCTGTGTGTTGAATTTATGTGCAGTTTAGTCCAAATTACATCAAAAATAATCACTACACTTAATTTGTAAGAGCTTAAAATGACGAGAGGCTAAAGTGATATTAATTTTGAACATTTTTCTTGTGCTTTTAATTATAAATTTCATTTAAACATATAATACACGTAATACAAAACTGCTAAATTAAGATAATTTGAATTGGTGTTCCTTTTCATTCGTTTAAAAGCGTCAGAACTTTAGTTATTCTAAGGTCTAATGAAGCAAATCCCAATATAATACATGTAGATATATCATGCATGATATCTTTACCATTAGATTGTGAATTGAGGAAAATGATGTAATTTGACAATGTACTTAATTTATCAAATAAAGACATGGAAATATAAATTTTGAAATTTAATTACACAGAACAAAAGGAATCCCTAAATTTTAATAATAATAGCTGTGGTGAATGAAAATAAAGAAGTCAACTCTTTTTAAAACAATGATTAACCAGCTATAGGACATATTTTAGAGTACCCTTTTCTAAAAGGCATGACTTCAAATATTTGATTATTTCGATAAAATTTAAGAACTATCACATTTTTAAAAATCAAAACTATAATTTTTTTTTTACATAAATGTAAGTTTCTCTTTTCTGCGCTAATTAACTTTAACCGAGAAGGAATAACTATTTTAGTTTCAAAGTGACATTTCAATGAATTTTGCTTTTGAGTGAACTCACATTTTGAATATTTACTACAATAACAAAAGCTATGAAATAAGAACAAAACAGGAATATCTTATGACATCGCTAGAGAATAGATAAAATTAATAAGATAACTTTCTTATTAAAAAAAATGTTTTTAAGTTAAATTAATGTCTCTGTTTTATTTTTTCTAATTTGATTATTCTATTTAGAAGTAACTGATTAGAAATTGGTTATTAATTAAAATACATTCAATTTTTGTGAACAAATCTGTTCACGTATAATAATCATTCATTGTGAAAATAGTTTTAAAATTAATTTAATATGTTCCATAATAATAATGTTGTGGATGTTAAATTGTTTTAGATTAGCTTTTCTTACATTTTGAGCCATCAAACGTGTTCATTTTAAAAGGTAATCTGAAAAAAAAAAAATATTACTGATTATATCTTAATTAAATTTTCCTAAAGGAAGACTGTAAAAAGTTACCACATTCAAAGCTAACTTTTGCTTTTCTTTTTCCTTCTGATGGAGTATTTATAAACGTATTAATTTTATTTTTAGTATTTCTATGATATTTATATATTACATATTACATAAAAATGATTTTATAAGTTTTCACTCTCCTTCTTTTAGGCGAAGGCATCCGATAGTTTTTGTATCAAAGCCATGATGTGCTTCTTCAATAGGAAGTCTTATAATTGCTTGAAAGAGAAATAAATCAAAATTGTGTAAGCGACTGGAGCTTATTGTGGGAAGGAAAAAATATTTATTTGAAAATACGTTTTTATGCAAAAAAAATAAACGAAACTTATGAAACTCTTTCATATTTTTAATTTTAATCCTTGCGACAAATTTTGTTTTGCCTTATTGATTCTATATCCTATAATGAGATCCATTTAAATCTATAATAACTTCTAATTAAAAACTTTCAGCGACATTTTGAATATCTTAGCATTTTACAGTTAAATTATTCAGCTTAGCTGAGTTTGAGACTAGTTTTATTTTGTTTCTCTAGGTAAAAGCTATTGAAATCGATTACTTAAAGGAAGAGAGCTGTTACTTCATCTTATGTTGTAACGTTCGGCAATTTGCGAAACTTTCCTTTACTAACATCTGGGCTATTTTCTTATTTTATATTTCAAATTCCAACTCATTTCCAATCAAATGAAACATGATTAAGTAAATTAATTGAATATAATAAATGTAATGAATTGAATTGAGAAAATTTATAGAAAAGCACTAAAATGAATGTGGGATAGATGATAATGAGAAGCCGTGGTTATTAGTAAGTAAGAAATTTGAGTGAATTACTATAGTTGATCGGTTGTGTTTGAAATTGGTTAAAAGTGGCTCCAGGTTAGAATACGGGGTAATAAGAATCCAACCCACATTATTCGAAAAATGCCTCATTCGGAGATAGTGAGTTTGTAAGCTGGAACTTTATTGTTTAATTCTAAGCTAGTATTCAGGATCGTTGAGAGTTATTTGAGGGTCTTACGTGATCTGTGAAGATCGTTAGTAAATTGTAAATGTATTAAATCTTTAATTACATTTGTAACTTTATTGACTATTTATTAAAACTTTACGATGCCTGTGAATTTTAGTAATAAGGGATGATTTACTGTTCAGAATTTCTAACAAATTCTGAAACTACAATAATTACACGAAATAGGGTTATATTCATAAATTTATTCACATTATTCTCAACTATTGCTTAATAAGTATAAACTATAAGGATATAATGATTATTATATTAAGCTCTATATTTTATTCATTTAAATGAACATTAATTTTTATATTAGTTATTTATAAATCTATTTAATGATTTTATTATTACTTTTCTCAGTTTCATACCTCACATCTTTCTCAAAAAATGTTCTGTTATGAATAATAAAATTCCTTCAAAATTTCTATCGATGAAAAATACGATTCAAACTATTTGATCTTAATATGTCTGCATTATTAATAGAAGGTATTATTTTTTAAATTTTGTTGAAGCTTTATATAATAATATATTTCTAATATAATATATTTAAATATCTTAAAAGAGCTCTTTGCCTTTACAAGAAAACTTTCTAAACATCAGTTGTATATAAGTGCTTTTTAAGAAAATATAGCTTTTAAATAAAAATATGACGAATTCTTATAGTATTAATTGAAAAAGTTATTATTTTAGGCTATACAAAACCTCGAAATTCTCTTTATTTATTTAATCAAAACAATCTTAGTTTAATTGCAAATATCATTATTAAAATTTGTATTTAATTACATTTGCTAATATACCATCGTTCATAAACAAATAAATGTTTTTCGTGAATTGTTAAGGATTTAGATTAGTTAAAGTAGTTTTGTACATAAAATTGGAATCTTAGAGTTTAGAATTAACTTCTGACGCCATGCTTTTCAAACTGCATTATTTTTAAATGGCTTCTACAGAATTATCTTTGAATCGAAATTGAGAAAATAATTTTCTTTCTGTTTCGATTGAGCGACCTATTAAATGAAAATTATGCTCTCTCTTTTACTAAGACATTCAAATTTTTAAGTTATTTGTCTATTTTGATGTATCAAAATGATATAATAAAAATTAAGAAGTGTACATTCAATACACAAAATCCTTACTTCAGAAACATTTTAAAGGAACAAATAATTGTAACGTTACGCGCGCGCGCGCGCGTTCGTATACTTTTTATAAAAAAAAATATAATTCATTCTAACTTCAGATAGCAACTTGTCTCTGCTTGTAAAAACGTGGGTTTCTATTCATAATTATTTATATCTAAATGCATATAAAATTCAAAAATTAAAAGATATATCATTTCAAAGAAAGAGTAAAAATTATATTACTTTGTGTCCAAAATATATTAAATTTCATACGGGACTTGAAATATATTTCTATATGTAGATTTTCTATTACAATTTCAAAATAATCTAAGAAATGATTTAACTTCTATGCATAATTTATGTATTTCCGTCTAGAATTCTCTGAAACTTTCTGGAAGGTATTTAAGTTTGGTGTCTGAGGAGATGAATGCAGTTTCTGAAGAATTTTATATGACTTCATAGACAAAAGCACTTCTTGGACATTATCCTGTAGGAAATTCCACGTTTGAATATATTCAATTTGCATATACGAGAGTAAAATACCCCTTTATTATAAAGATAAAATTTAATTTATATTATTATAAGAAAACGTATTAATACACTGATATCAAATTTATTTCCTACTATAGAGAATTTTGGCTACAAACATTATCACATTTCAAAAATCCAACGTTTTACAAAGCATCTCTACTGAATTATAAAATGTTTTAACTCTTTTATTCTTATCCAGTTGTTCAATGAGAACAAAGTATAATTATTATTACTAACACACATACGAATTCGATAGATTAAAAGTAAAAAGGAATGTTTTACATTGCAGTGCATTATGATATTTTTTCTTTTTAAAGAAAGAAATTGACTACTTGATATTTTTTGATACTTTTTTGAAACTGATTACTTGATATTGTTGAAAATTTTGTAAGTTTAATGAGATTTATTTCAAGTGCTCTATTTAGAATGGAATATATTTTGTTTTATTAAAACAAACGTATTTTATTAAAAAAATCATTGACATTAATATCCTCGCATAGTGTTGAAATATGTAAATATATGATTATTCCTTAATATAATGCCTGTACAATGCCAGCATAAAGGCTTTTATATTCTTTCTTATGAAATCATTTAAGAATAAATTATTAAAATATCGAAAAATTAATCAATGATAATTAATCAAAGCTGCTTCAATACAGTATAACGTGTT
>BMAW01120953.1:617-51535 GCA_019974015.1 Nephila pilipes | reverse complement strand
TCATAAGAATAATAAGCTTTTTTATTTACAAGTCTTAATTTATATTCATTTCGAATATCATTGCTTAAAAATTTATATAGTTTTTAACTAAGTATATATTAATTGATTGAAATTTCCTTTAATTACTTTAAATGAGAATTTCTCAAATTAATCCTTAAAAGCCCTTTTTATAAAATAATTGATATTGTACTGTAATGCTTGTGATTTAAGGATTATTTAAGATTTCAATCTAAACATTGTTTGCCCTTTTGAATCCAGAAAGAGTTGCGTTCCAATCCAGTGACCTCTATTATTCCACATGATTGATTGATTATTTTCTTACAGTCGCAATTAGAAGCAATACAGGAACTATTGGTGACGGACCTTTTAGTTTTGAACTTTGAGTAAGTGACGAGAACAACACCTAAGCTAGCACCTACCTCTCCAAGCTTCTCATCACTCCACGGGTGGAATTTTGACTTCGATCAATTTAACGTGTAACAGCCCCGCTGCATGGCAAACCTTCAGTGGCACGTGGACAAGAAACCCAAACACGATGGAAACATAGCCGGCTTCAAGTTCATGACCTTGACCATTAGACTACCGCTGTCACATTATTCCATATGACAGTGTTTGATTGAATCAGAAGCCAAATTCAGACACCACGCATTTATCACCGTTTTAACTTAAGGCTGTCTTTGTAAAACGTTGGAGTGAAATCATCTCAATTTCGCCCAAAAAAGAAACTACAATTCAAAAAATATGAATTTCTGGGAAAGATATTTTCATTTCTTTTTTATGGAAACTTCCTCTCAACCAAATCAATGATAGTGAAATAAGCGTCATACTTATTTTAAAGAAGCTGAAAATTAAGTTACTAAACTTTTTTATTATCCACTAAAGGGCCTTTCGTTTTCTAACAACCGCAAAACGTCTTCTCTTGACCACTTTTCAAAATAAAGTGTTAAATGCACTTTACTTGTTTAATCCAATTTGATTTCACCCATCCGATTCTTTATAGTTTCAGTTTGAATTGTAGTCACCTCATTGAAGGATTAATGTTAAGAATAGAGATTAATACGCAATGATTTATTTTATTTTAAAGTTATGGCAGCAATAATTGCATTTAGCTTTAAATAATCTCTATTTAATAATTCAAAGTTTACTTTAATTTTAATATCTGAAAAGAATACTATTTCTCCCTTCAGTACATTACCGTTTGCTTTAACTCTAACACTTATTCGAATAATTTGATTTTTGTAACATAACATAATCGTTTGTTTTATTCCTTAATGTTATCAAAAGTTGTCATTGTTTTTGTTCGTTAGAAATTTTTATGTTTAGAACGAGAAGGTAGAGACGAAATAAAGATTGCAGAAATATATTTTTAAGAAATTAGAACTTTCGGTGGCTAAATCTGTTCTTTGCAAAATTTTACAATGAACAATTTTCCTCTTTTTACTATTGATTTTTATATCCTTTTGGCCTGTTCGATTATCGCGTTTGAATTTTGTAACTAAGGTATATGTATTAAATACATACATGATGATGATAATAATAATTGTATGATTATTGCATATCGAATCATTAAATAAATTTCTGAAAAGGATTCTGATTTAACATATGCAGAATTGAAGCATCTTCTGTATTATCATACCACGAATTCCTAATGATACTTTTCTCTAAATATCTCTATTTTGATCTCTTTTAATACATTCACAAATATCTTACATAACTAATTTAAAAGTCTGGATGCCTATTTTTTATTTACTCTGTATCTAGTTACCATCCAATCCCAGAGACATCTCTTTTGATAAATTTATGAGCCAAGTCAACTCCACACACCCGAAAAATAAATTTAATTATCATCGAAGAAAACTTCTTCGTACCCAATCGTGGAAAACTCCAACGTATCTGAGAGATCAGCACATAAAGAATCAAAAGAAATACTTCTAATAATAATAAAAAAAAGAACCTGAATAAATCTCTGAGTAAGGTTCTTCAGAAGTTCACTGTCAGAGACGTAGAATATCGGAAAAGCAATCACCTTGATTAGCAGCCAAGCTGGATTAGAATTTGTCGAAATATTGAAACCAGTATCCAGCGCATAACTTTTAAGGAATAAAGGAATGAGCGAACAGACATGTATTTATGGGTAGCAATAACGCTTTCTCCCTTCAACCTACCAGAAAAGGAAGATTCAGTGCTGAGTACGAATATCGCCCGTTTGGGTAATTTGTGAAATTTAAATATCGACATTTCGGGAGAGAAACCGCGCCGATTCTAGATTTGACTGGAAAACGCAGCAAATGCGATTTACGCTTTCTGGGTTATAATAGGATGTTACCGTTTTGTAAGATATTGATTGGTTCAGTCAGAGTCGAATGTGAAAAGATCTTTGGGAACTTTTTCGCAAAGTGTCGGAGAAATGAAGCAGTAAAATGTTTTCGCTTTATACGATGAGAAAAGCACGCCGTATATATCGAGTTTTAGACTCCTCCGATGACTACGGATTTATCGACTAGAATAGGGTTAATAGATTTGTTGAAGGAAGGATAATGGGTATGGGGTATATGGACCTTTTATTGAGGAGTTTCTGGTTTTTAAATTGGAATATGATGCGTGCTTTCTGGAGATTACTGAATTATTTTGGGTCTTAGGTTTATCACTTATTTCATAACGCTAAAAATTACCAGTAATGTTGGAGAATTGAATGTTGGTCATAAAAATGTCATCTTCGTATCTTGTTAACTTTTGAAATATCCTAATGAGTGTAGTTTGTGAAATATTCAAAATTGTCTCGTTTAATGGTTTTGTGGTAAATATTTAAAAACGATTGAAAAGAGATTGAATAGATTTGTGGCAGCAGTTCAAAAAGTATCAGAGTTTGAGATAGGAAATGAGGTATTAGTAATGAAACTTCGGAATAAAGTACTCACTGTAGAATTGTCTCATAATTGATTCGTTTTCAAGAATTCTATGAGTATATGACACACTTTACATCCCAAAAATTCATCGCCATAACTTTACCCGTAAATGAGACTGTCTTCACCTTCATTGTAAATAATTCACCTGAAGCAAACTATTGTTCAAATTATTGGTTTCCTGTACATAATGACGAATCAAGGTCTCATCAACTGTGACAATGCAACGAAAAGTGACGAAGTCGTTATGGCAGCAATCAATTTGGATGTGACAACAAATGGCTAAAAATTTGAAAGAAATTAAGCTAATCTAGTACAAATCAGTTACAAATTTGTGGACCATTTTACTAGATGGTACTTCACAATTGTTGCACCAACTTTCTTTAGAAACTCTGTCTTCAATTAGAGGTACTTTTTGAACCAATTTCGAACTGTAGATAATGCTCAAATTGAAAGGACTTTATCTGTGTAATTTGTACATTTTAAACATGAACATGAACCTTTCTAAAAGCTTCCTATTCAGATAGGAATTATTAAATACATGTTTCATTCTAGTGATAAAATGTATAACATGAATTTTTTTTTCAAATTGCATTACCTTTAAAGAACAATTAGGGATATATTCATGCTTGCTTTTCAAGAATGTTACACTATAAAATATTTTAAATTAATGTAAGACAATCCTAAAAGAATAAATATGACAAAAAATGTTTTACTAGCTTTTACTGATATTTTTCTATTTTTTGATTAGAATATAAAATCGAGATTTAAAAGTTTATTTGTGAATTTTATATCGGCTTTATACCACTTATTTATATGACCTAGCTGATTTCCTTATCAAATTGATTTTTGAACTTAATGGGACATTTATTTCTGTTAAAACTTCATATAATAAATTTTATAATAAATAAGTGTTTAAAATTATGCAATGTGAAATATTTATGTATGTTTTGAGGCATTTTTATTTACCTCAAAATTAAGATACTGTTGAATTATGAAACTATTGAATTACATAAAAAGTAATTAATTTTTTGATTAAAAAACAATAATTAATGCTTTCAGTGTGTAATAGTAAATACTTTTGAACTATTAATTGGTATGGGTAGTATATCTAAATAAATTGAATGCTTAGTTTTTTTTGTATTACATTAAATATGTAACACATTTTTAATCTCGATCTTTATTTATTTCTCAGCTTGGTTGTTTCTGAAAATAATTAATTATACAGTATAAAATATCTAGTAATTAGAAATATTGAAAGTATAGTGTATTAGTATAATTAGTATCCTTAAAATATGAAACAAAGATAATAAAAAAAAATTAATATTTCTTCGTGTTGATGGATTTTTTTCATTAGTCCATATCTACTTATGTAACAAATTATTCATGTCACGAAAAACATTCTGAAGTATTTTTTAAATGCAAATAAAAATGTAGAAACTAAGGGTTTAAATTCAAAGCGCTCGAAATTTTCAATATAATATGCAACGCTTACCAAGGAATTTGTTAATTTAATTCGCGTTATATTGATAATTATTAAAAATAATAAAAAAGATACCATGAATACTCCTTAAATGGCATATTATGTATTAATTTTTTAATTAAAAACTATCCGATAAAATATGAATGTTTATTTCTGTAATCAGATTGAGAAAATATGAATGATTTATTCGAAAACTAGAAACAAAATATTTGGAAAATATGTTCATGTAATGTTCGAAAAAGAAGTAATAAAACTATTGTATATAAAATGCTAAAGTAATTGCCTAGTATAACGTGCTTAAAATCGT
Organism: Nephila pilipes; assembly: GCA_019974015.1. Lineage (NCBI taxonomy): Eukaryota > Metazoa > Arthropoda > Arachnida > Araneae > Nephilidae > Nephila > Nephila pilipes. Next base: position 46,842 of record BMAW01120953.1, on the reverse strand, counting down.
TTTTCTGATACCAAATTAACTAGACTTGGAAAGAGTGCTAGCAGAATTACTCAAGGGTAATAATTGGATAGAGCTTAAATTTCTCGATTGTAACTTTTAAATAGATTAATACATTTTTAAAAATTTACTGACATAAATAAATGCAAAAAAAAAGTAGGTATCAAAACATTAAAAAACTTTTCTTGCAGCAAAAATTACTTCTTTTTCACAAATTTCATTTATTATAAATCTAAGAACAACTGTTATCTTTCAAAAATTTAGAGTATATCCGAAAACTTAGTTTGCAACCAAAACTGAAAATTCCATTTGTAATTTACTGCAAACGAAAGATTTATCTATGGTTTCAAATACGTTTATGATGTATTTTATTTTGTTTTCTCTAAAGTATCCGCTAATATTATTCATATATTCAGAAAAAATCTAGAAAAAATTGTATACTTTTGGTAAAACCCATTTGTACACGTATTCAAAATTAGCTTAGCTTCGTATATACTGGGAATCTATTAACGTACATTCAGTTACAATCAATATTAAGTATTAGTTTATAATTTAATGATATTCTTATGGTTGTGCTCTAGAGAATATTTTAAATTTAAAAATGAGTATTGTAATCATCTTAAAATATACACACACTTGAATTATGAAAAAAGTAAATAAAACATCAAAAAAGAGGAAATAATTTTTAATGTATGTTTTAAAAGGGTTTTTTTTTCCTAATTTATATCTAAATTATATTTCACTACTTTATAAGGTCATAGTGAAAAGAGAAATATTTTCTTTTACCATCAAGTAATTCTTTAAAATATTGTATTAGAAGCAATATATTTGAATGAAAAAATATTTCCATAATATTGCATTTCGTCAAAGAAATGTTTATTTATATTGAAGGAAATATTTATCAATTTATTACTCTATCATTTCTGTGTACATTGAATTCATAGCTGTGAATAAAATACTTTTTATTGTACGAATTAATTACGTAATGTTTATGTGAAACTGTTCTGTTTAAAAAAAAAAAAAAAGGTAAACATTTTCCCCTATCATGGAAATATGCAATTTGAATTGAGCAAGAATAAAATAATATTTCTAAGAATGCAACTAAAACAACTCTAATAAAATAGCTTAATACTCTAATAATATGTTTAAATAAGAAGAATATATTATCCGAATCACTTAGGCGAATGAAAAGAAAAGGATTTTATGGTTCAACATCACTTTCTTTGCTTTTTATAAAACATTTTCCAAATAAAAAAACAGTTTTGTTTCCTATTTATACTATTTTTTTTTCTACGGTTGTATCAAATTTATTTTAATATTAGTCTCTTCATGAAGTCTAACAATTTTTTTAATTTTTCGGGGCGATGGGTCAGGGGTTGAAAACTGTATAACAATATTCAGTTTTCATATTGCTTTACATCATATGGAAATTATTATTAGTAAATAATTTCGAAGGCACATAAATTTCTGAAGTATAAAATATATTATATTAGAAAAAAAAAATACTGAAAAGAGGATTTTTAATTACACGGACATAAGTTTCAACACTAAAGCTACAATAATAAATTTTATTTTAACTCAAATTTTTTTGATACTGAGTATAAAGATAAGAAATTCATTCGGAAAAGTAATAAATATCATGATTTCTCTTAATTACTTGAAAAAATAGGAAAAAATCATACGTGATTCTTTTTTTTCACTCTTTAAGTTTAGTTAAATTATCCATTTCATAATTTAAAATTATCCATTCATTTGACTTTAAAAAATAGGGAAAAAATCATACGTGATTCTTTTTTTTCACTCTTTAAGTTTAGTTAAATTATCCATTTCATAATTTAAAACAATTAATTTATAATCGTGAAAAATTAATAATGCCCTCATCGGTCTTTACTGAAAACTGAATCTTTTGAATTACAAATTGATGGAAGAAGTTTTAAAATATTCAAATGCGATTTAATTCTTACATATTATATTTACATAATCAAATCTAGTGTTTTATTCAAAAAAATAAATAAATTTAAAAAAATTGTGAATCTTGATCCAATATGTGTTTAATTCAACTTGAGGTAGATTCTGAGGAATATTGTTTTCTTCAGTTCGGTATTGAATTTCTCTCACGCGAGATTTTGTAGAAACAGTTTGTACAGAAATTTAGCTATCCTTTTATTCCTTGGCGAGATATTACGTGAAGTGATTAAATTAAGGAAGATTTAATCTTCTCTCGTGATGAAATAATATTACTTATTCTTAATATTATTTAGAAGTTAATTATTTTGTTACGGTTTCTTATCTTATTAACACATTAAGCGTCACTTTAGTCACCGGTGACTGGCGCAAAACAAGTACTTTCCGTACAGACCGTATCAGTCCTTTTGATCACTCCCACAGCTAATTATACACATATTTATTTAATTATATTCCTTTAATTATATTCTTACATTAAATACTAAAACGCAAACCATTATAAGTAGATTTGATATATGAGTGTAGTGTAACTATGACGTTATTATGATTACAATATGATTCAGCTTCTGAGTATAAGTTTAAAAATGTTTTTTATGTATTTATGATTATTGTATATTTATTATTATGATAGGATTATTATAATTAAAGGATTATAATTATGATTTTAATAGGATAATGGTAAATACATATGTTTAAGATTATGATAATAATTATTATGATAATCTTATTTATGATTATGATTATTGTATGCTTATGATAATGATTATTATATATTTATGATCATGATTATTATATGTTTATGATTATGATTATAATAGAATTCTGATTACTATGTGTTTGTGGATATGTTAATCACGGGGATTATGAATATAGTATATGTTCATAATTATGATTTTTACAGAATTTTTTTAAGGTATATTTATGATATGTATAATATTTAGGTAAGATTATAATATGATATGTATTATACATATGGTACGATTATGATATGATATTAAAAATAAGATTATGATATTATATTTATGATATTTTTAGGTGAGATTGTGATATGTTATATGATAGGATATTAAGATATGATTATGAAATGATAGAGTATATGGTTGTAGTGTAATTATATGATATGAATTAAAATATATTGTTTCCATAAGAATTTAATACACGCGCGAGAAACGATACGACATGATACAATGTGTCACATCGCGGCATGAACGGAGAGATGAAAACAATGAATTAATGTATTAATAGGAAAAATACATTTAATTCACAAGGAATTCACAAGGAATTTAATGTATTAATCTCAATGGAATTAAATCTAATAATAGGGGAAAAATAGATTACTCTACGTGAACCGCATTTAAGGGCTGTTAAATCTCTCATTTATAGATTATTTTGTTGAAAGTCTTCATCGAAACCAAACAGCTTTATTTAATACCATTTAAATATTTTTCAATACTTTTATTCTAAATAATCCTTAACTAGAATTCATTAAGCAATCGGACATTGTGAAATGAAAGAAAATAAAATCTGAGTTCCCCTTGGACGAACAATTCAAAACGAATCCCCAGACTATTAAAAAGTAAGCTAAACTTTTATTTTATTGCTTACAAATATAGTACGTGATGTATAGCAAAGATTTTAATACTTGAACTCAAAGTAACATAAATTTTAAAATAATTCAAATTGATTACAAAATATATTTAAAATGATTTAAACGGGTCTCATGATTAAATAACATCATTGGTACTTAATATTAACCAAAAATTTATTTTCTTTCAGCCTCTTACCTTACTTATTTTATTGAAATCTGGCTGCAATTTAAAAAAAAATATTTTTTATCTCTTGACTCTTAAAGACGTGATAGCCTATTTGCCATAGGCATAAACTCGCAGCCGCTATTCCTTCAATAGTGTCGTGTTTTCGTATACTGATTCCATTAAAAACTCTTCATGTAAAGGGTCAAAACACATAAATCTGATTCAGTCCTCGCGTAAAATTAGAAAAGGTCAAGATTCAGTCCTCGCGTAAAATTAGAAAAGGTCAAGATTCAGTCCTCGCGTTGTGGGGAATTTTGAAGGGGGGTATCAGCTCAGGTAGCGTCCTGTTAGCTTTACGGGGGTTTAAAATTACAAGATCAGACGACAATAACCTTCGTGTTACTTCGAAGTGCGACGTTAATAATCAAACTTTCCGTCACTCCATTCAAGGTTTTTAAATCCACCTGTCATTCATAAATAATAAGGTAGAGGGTCTTTGTTCTAGCGATAATAATTTTATCAATACTTTAAAGTCAATTAAATATTATTTTCAGCATTCTTATTATTAGTTATCACAAATTTTATTTGTTAAGCATTTGGATAGTATGTGTATGTATGTGATCAATAGCATTAAATTTGAGCACCACACAGAAGAACAATTCAAATCTAGTTCTAGGACTATTAATAAGCAATCCAATTTTTGTTTCTCAATATGCTTTTTTTCATCTTTTATACAGAATGGGCTCTTATACTTTCATTCTCAAAGAAAGATTAAGCACTTTTTGATGCACCGAATTTCCCACCGGACGTTTTTCATTCCTTTTCTCTTTCTTAAAACAAAATGACATCATCAAGCGAATCGTGATCACTTTCGGTCCGCAATAACCTGTCATTGTTCACAATTGACTCACATCAGATCGTCCCCTGCCCCTAAGGGAGGAGGGGTCGCAATAACCCCAGAAAGAATGAAAAAGAGAAGTGAAGAAACAGGAAAATGCAATAAAGAGACCGATCATCATTTTATTTTAAGAGTTTGTCGTGAAGAAAAAGAAATGAAAAAAAAAAATAATAGGAAGGAAGTTCGAACTCGTTTCATGCAATAACTTCTTCGATTTTAAGAAAAAAAATAAATAGAAAGGAAGAATACTTCTGCGTGATTCTTCCGTTGGCAAGAAGTAGATGTTGAAGAAAGGACTTCAGATTTTTTTTTTAAAAAAAATCGATACTGGACAAAAGGAGTAGAAGTTTTCTGTGTAAAAAAAGAAGGCAAACTATTTTATTTAAGAGTTTATACTATTGAACCATTTTCATTCAACACTTCTGTATCATTAGAAATTATTTTGAAAATAGCAAGAGTCCTTCTTTTCTATTGTTGTTTACGTATTACCAATTAAATTAATGTTGTGTAAATTACTTTTTTTTTATTTAACTGAAATATTTTTTGGATAGAAAACTGTCAAGTTAAAAATCTCATACTTTGACATAATATTTCCTTAATAAAATTTAAATACCTAAAACAGTATCGTATTTCTTAAAATTTTCATTGGGCAAAAATGACAAGTACTTGAATTAATGTATTTCTTTTTGATTATTTTCAAACGACTCGCGTTTTAAATTTCCATAAAAGCTCTTAAAGTTAAATTTGAATATTTATCTGTAATAATGCATGTTCTGAAAATTTAGCGAAGTACGTTTCTTTTCTTTGAAACCATTTTAGGTCTAAAAACACTGAAAGGTATATATGTTAAAAACGTAAATATTGAAAAAAAATACTGTATTTTTTAAAAGGATGAAAATTGGAATTAAAAAATTGATCGTTCTAATGTAAGTAGTAAATTACTTTCTCTTAATTACTGTTTATGATTATAAATATTTAAAAAAGTATATATATGAATAAAGGATTCGAAATAAATGTTTAAGTATCAGGTTATTGCATAATGTAATATTCCCACCAAATTAAAAATTGTTTTTTCAAAAAAATCAAAACATTTTACTACAATATTCGAAAATAATATAAATATGAGAAATTTAAACTCTTGTGAAATTGAAAGTTTTTGATTTGCATCGATTAATAAAACTATTTATCTTACATGAAATTTTAAAGCATTGTGATGTTAAAATAGACAAAACTCATTTTATTGACTCTTACAGTGACACAGTTGTTAATTCAAAATGGGACATTAGTTTTCGACGAAGACATCATTTAGGAAGCATCATAATCTGAGTCGGGTTTTTAATAGCTGTTCCAAATTTTCAATCCACAAATTAACGTTAAAATATTTTATATAATATATTGTAATATATATATATATTATATATAATATATATAATAATAGTGTACATGCATTTATAAAAACATTTCGGATGCAAGCACCTGATGTATCGTGAAATTAAAGTGCTTTTGCATATATAATAAATTCAAGCATAATCCTGTTACATTCAATATCAACTTTGAAATCTATTTGAAGGGTTACCTCACGCCACATTTTCCCTATATCCGTAATGTTAAAGATGTTTAGGTTTAAATAAATTCTCTTTTTAGAAATTTATTTGTCGTACGGTCCAAACTTTTTATGTGTGCATCTCTACTACCTTATTTTTTTATCAGAAATTTTGTTCAAAATTTATTCAAAGAAGCTTACACATGAAAATGTAGACAAATCCCTTAAATTGAAGGTTTTTAAATATTTTAAATGTGAAACCTATGTCTTCTTTTTTTAAAAAAAAAAAATAAAAAAAACGAATCAAAATTTTAAAAATCGCTAAGGTTAAAAGATTAATAATAATAAAATAAATGTACACTCAAGAACAGAGAACTATATAACAAATCAATTTTACAAAAGATATTCCTCAATTTGGTCATTTTTAATATTACGGAGACAGAGAAAAAGCTGCATGAATTAATTCTTTTAAATTTTTAAGTTAAGAGCGCATTTTTGAGTCTTACACCAAGTCTAACCCTTAAGGGGCTTATCTTCATTAGATAGATATGAGATTTAGAAACCCTAACTTCTCGAGTGGTCTTTTACCTTTCTATCTGCTATGTTTGGTAACCGCGGTTGACACCTCCGCGGAATATATTTTCGCGTTCATTTTATTTGTAAGACTTTTTCCATATCATTCCATCTTCCTTTTGTTCATACCGTACTGGAGTTTTGCCTTGATCACAAATACGCAATTTTTCGAAAATAAACGAGTGTATGTCACAAATTAGCAAAATTTATCTTTTGTATTTATAAAAAAAATATCATTAATTCATCCGATTTATAGCTACATAATGGTCTATTTTTTTATGTACCTTAAGTTTTAAAATAGTTAAGATCTGGTTACTTTTAATCAGTAGGCTAATATTTTTAATTTAGTTATTATTATTCCAATTTAAGGTTAAGGACCCTTTCTAAAAATTTCCATGCAATTTACTTCCCTTTTATACATTTGAAATATTAATTTTTCCTGTTATAAAATTATAGTCAAAATACCTTCTTAAAAGGTATACGAAGAAGCCAGGGAAACTGCTGGGATGATTCAATGCATATGCAACCATGGATATCAGTTGTTGAGGAAAACAATGAGTATGTGTGCCATCTGTGAATCATAATTCGAACGATCCCCGATTCACAAAATTTAACGAAATCGTGGAATCTCTGTGGAAGTCTTCAAACGCTTGAAGGATCAAGTGCGTCCAATGCAGCCAAATTTGTGTTACAGTAAGGGATGGCTTCTGCATCTAACCAATGCCGAGTTTCTAACCAGAAATTTGATCACCAAACTTGTTCATCTTTTTTTCTCACCAAATCTAGACATGTGTTAATTTTTACTGTTTCCTAAATGTAAAAAGCTGGTATTTTAATTTAGCAGTGGAAAATCTTGATTTTGCTGAATATATTGTCTTATTGTCTTCAAATTTTGCTGACGTGAAAGAAAAGACAATGAGACTGGAGAATACTGCCGAACAATTGGGTTTTAAAATTAATTAAAACAATGCAAAAGGAATACAAATGATTATTAAAAGTAAGATTCAGCTCTAATAAATAGAAACAAAGTTGAAGTGGCAGATTGTAAACCATATTTGGAATTACAATAGATAAAATGGAAGGCACAGATGAAAGGATGAAAATTAGAATTAAAAAAGCGAAACATTTTCGGCTGCCGGTGAATTTCCGACCCTGTGGAGGGAGAGAGAGTCGATGACCTTGATGCGGCAACGTTGTTTTGAACCCTGGTCCAGTGGGTCCGAAAGAAAGTTGACCGGTCGCTTTTTTCATGCTCTTACCAACCACGCTGAAAAGACATCTCATCTGGCTAGTTAAGTAAGGCCTTTTTAACTTCTAACGTTGTTGTAGAAGAGAGTCACCGCATACTCCCCATCCAGTATCATCATGATGATACGAAGAGAATCATTAGTATATTTGTATAGAAGGTTGTTTTTCAATTTTTTTCAGCCATTACTGCTATTGATATACATCCCCTCCCTGTTGAATTGAGTTTTGCTTGGGACAGTTTCCATTTGAATCATCGACTGTCTCGTGTTGAGTGGCGGGTCTTGTCGACACGTGCGCCAGATCCGAAATATAACTAGTCGTGATTTTGAGTGCGTTTGTCTTACACGTACAGAGGCAAGTGTTTTGCGGGGGCATATGCAATCAGTAGGTATAGGCTGTGCTGCCACCTAGTGTTCAAGTCCTGAGTCACCAATTCGCCGGTGGATTTCCGACCCCGTGGAGGAGAGTTGAAGTGTTTGGTGATCTTGAGTGCCGCTGCGTTGTTTCGAACTTTGAACCAATGGGTCCGAAGGAAAGTTGACTTGCCACTTTTTGCATGCTCTTACCAACCAGGCTGTTAAGACATCTCATCTAGCTGGTTAAGTAAGGATTTTTTAACTTCTAACTTTGTTGTAGAAGAGAGTCGCCGCACAATCATTGAAAATAATTTAAAAACTCTTAAAGGCCTGAAATATAAGCATTATACTAGTATTATGTGTATTTAATGAAACAGTATTAGTGATCCTTTTTTACTGAACTGCGGCTTGGAATCATTCTAAATCACAAGAACAGGAATCAAATGCCTTTTAAACAGCATGAATCAGAATGATTATTAAAATACACCGGCTAAATAAAATTTTAAGTTTTGTACTGTGAAACAAAACATCTACGCAACACATTTCCATCCAAATTAAAAATTGATGTTGGAGAAGGATTGAACATGATAAAAATAATTTAGGAAATCCTGTCAAGAATTTCTTTCATATTTGAAAACAACACCAAATATATAAAAGCAAATTTGTTGAAAAGTATGTTTTATAAATTATTTATTTTAATGTGTTCATTCTTGTTCATTTCAATAATGAAAAAAAATTATGAAGAAATATAAGTATGTTACCGATCACTTAAATCTTGATGTACAGAAAACAAAAGAAATGAGTTAATCTCATAAACTAAAGTGGCCGCGGTAGCGTAGTGGTCATGGTTTCGGATTCGTGGCCAGTTATTATCGTTCAGTCGTGAGTTCGATCCTTGGCCCTGAAGACTCGAAGTGTAGATGAGGCTGATGCACGTTAAATCTGTCTGGGTCCAAACTCCTCTCGTGGTGTGGTGTGGAAGTTTAGAGAAGGGTTCCAGCTCAGATGCCGTCCTCATCACTTGATCGAGGTTCAAAATTCGCCAATAGCCCTCGTGTTGCTTCCCATGCGACGTTAATAAAAATTAAACTAAATAAAACCTCATAAACTAAATATGAGTTGCAATTGTGTTATGAGAAATCCGTACTTCTATAATCGCTTCCGGAATTGAATATAAGACACGGTTATAAATTAGATAACTAGTTAAATATCTATTGAGCTTATTCCAGGACCATTGGGTACATAAGTTCGAAAAATTGGTTTTCAACCTCCACAGTTTAAACCTCTACCCAAGGTTTACCTTTAAAATTGTCTAATAGGTACTGACTCAAAAGAAATTCTTCTATCCTAACTATCACACCAAAAAAAGTATTCAGAAAGAATATGAAGAAGTAATTAAGAAAAAAATCAAATAAGATAATGGAAAAATTAAGGTAAATGTTTAAGAAAACTTTTTGAAACCGAAGGGATAAAAAGAGGAAATAGTAGTTTTACTTAGCAGGAGCAGAGGTATAGTGTTTAATTTGCAAGATGTGGATACATGTAATATATGTGAAAGGAAACAATCTATCATTATCTTGAGTTAATTACAATTCGGAAGAATTTAATTGATTTACCTACAATTCTGTTGAAGACTGATTGTTACATTGATTAGTTAAATAATTTTATTTCTATTTTACTAAACACCCTTAATATATTATATTTTATTTTACTATACTTGTATTAATTATTGCTATGTGTCTTTTTTATATTAAATAATAAAATAACAACAGAAAATGATATTTTTAAACATTGTTGGTTTTTATTGATGTATTTGCTCCTCATTTGTTACAACTTGCTCAACACCTGGGGTAAATTGTAATAATTGACTAGTTTTGCAAAATTATTTCTAGAGCTAAAATTAACAAAATTATTGAACTTTTTTTTTGTATATACATTTGATGAATGAATAGTTGTGCTATGATAAGAAGCAGTTACAATCAATAAATTGTAATTGCATCAAAACATATTAACATTTTTTCAAAGATTGTTACAACTTGCCTCTTTTTCCTCCACGGAAGACTGGCCTTTGCATGAGTGACAGAATAATTTACCGTTCTATACATTTTCTGGGGGAGCTGGATCTCCAAGGTTTATTTTTTATACTAAAAGAAATAACTTTGTAAAATATGTAATAAATGGGGGAATAAATTATGTTCACATTGTTATTAATAGAAATTGTAGCTAGGGTTATTTGCAAAACTTCCCTTAAATAACATTTTTCTGACTTTGTATTTAAGTTTACAACTTTATTCTAATTCAGTGGAATGTGATGATACAAATTAAGAAAATGAATTAGAGTGAATTCATTTAATGGAATCATATAAAAACGACAGAAAATTAAATTGAAGGATAATACTAATGTTACATTAATAGGAATGGTGATAGTGTGATAACTCGGAAGTCTCCTAGCGTGTCTACACAATTTCTTAAGATTAAGACTTAGGGCTCTCTGAATGATTGAATACTTGAATGAAGTACTTGAATACCATATATATGTAAGCATATTCTTTGATATAAAAGAGAAATTGCTTGAACTCACGTACAGAGATACCATACTGATGAGAGTATCCTATTTATTAGAAGGTTATTAAATTCTATTTTGAAATGTAATTGACTATTTTAATTACAGTGCCTACCTTTGAACTTAAATTGAAATTACAAGAGGTATTAAAAAGAATAGGTATGAAATGTCGTAATGACGTAAACGTTAACATATTTGGTTTGCCACAATGAGAGAAAGTAGCGAAACATCTAGGGATGCGAATACAGTCTCCTGCATGGATGGGAGAGCAGAGGCTGTTGTAAAGATCACCGTAAAATTGATGAGACAGTGCATGTGAGAACATGATGGAATTCACATTGCAAAATTCGACGATTGTGGAGATGCGAGGCATAATCCGATTTCTGACAGCGTAAGGTGTTAAACTGGCCAGATGGTGACCGTATACGGGGAAGACTGTTTCCTACAAGTTAGTGAGAAAATGGAGTGCCCGATTTCGTGCAGGCGGTGAGAATTTAATTGATGACCCGACACCAGGCCATGCAAACACAATCATCACTGCCGATCTCATCACCAAGGTGGATGACCTAATGAGAAATGTTTGGCGTGTGACATTGCGAGTATTGACGGTGAAGATGGATGTCAGCATCGGAACAGTCTGAACAATTGTTCACGACAGGTTACGTTATCGGAAGGTGTGTGCGCAGTGGGTTCCGAAGTCGCTCACCAACCAGCAAAAGGAGCTGCATATGGAGACTTCATCAACTGTTTCGAGATCATGAAGACTCCTTTTTCTTGGAATGGATCGTCACAGGTGATGAGAGCTGGCACTATTACTACGAGCCAGAGACAAAGTGGGACAGCATGCAGTGGAAGGATGCGTTGTCACTTCTCCTAAGAAGTTCAAAGTCATGGCGTCAGCAAGCAAGATGTTGCTCATCGTCTTTTTAATCGTCCAAGGCCCGCTACTTGTTGAATTCCTCTAACACAGAAGAACCATTAACTCCGATGTGTACCGTGAGACACTCCAAAACAGGTCCATCAAGAACAAGAGACCGGAGCTGCTCATGGATGGTGTGGTTCCACTCCATGATACACACTTGGAACTGGCCAAGTTCAAATGGGAGCAGCTTGACCCCCCTCCCCTCCTACAACCCGAACATATAGCCCTGCGATTTCCATGTGTTTGGTCCCCTGAAGAAATATTTGAAATGGAAGTGCTTCAACTCGGACGACGAACTCAAGGACACTGTAAAGGACTGGGTCTCGTCTTCGCAACAGAAATTCAAGGAACAAGGAATCCTACGGCTCCTTAATCAATGGGATTATTGTGCTCAGGCCCATAGTGTAGTCTTTGAATAAGGTCTTTATTTAAACCCACAGTATCATTTCGTACCTTATCATTTGAACACTTGTTGTAGATTTTAAGATTAGAGTACCATTTTACATTACAGAAGAGAGGGGTAACAGGATCTTGTCTCAAATTAGAGTGAGAAAGGTTTGTGATTTCTTATTATATAAAAATTTGTGTTTTATTGTGTACGAGTATTATTATGTAAGAGTATTTTTATTAAGTATCGTCTCAAATTAAAGTGAGAAAGCCTGTGGTTTCTTATTATATATAATTTTTTATTTTATTATATAGGAGTTTCGTAATTAGTTTAAGCCTAAATCTTTCAGTCCAATTATTAAATCTTCTGTTCAAGGAGATAAATTTAATTTTAACTAAAACCATAAATTTATTCAATTTATTTTATCAAAATTCAAAACATTATAAGACAAAGGGAACAATAATTTAATCTATACAATTTCATTTAATATGATTTAAATTGCTTTAACTTAATACAGCTCGGAAAAACTATCATAAAATCCCCACAATGTCATTGACATTCAGTGCATTTCTTGTATTTTGTTCTAAAGCAATGAATTCCAACAAGAAAAATTTATGGGCCCTTTTTTCACGTCGGAAATAAAAAAAAAAGTTTCTTTTTCGTAGTACAATAACCCTCGTTTCATCGCGCCCCGATATATCGGCTTTCGACTACATTATTCTTTTTTAGTAGCACCCCAATGAATTTGCGGTTTGAAGGCAACAAAGGAAATTTAAGACAAGAAGTGAATGAAACTGAAAAACTGCTCTCGAAAAACGTACCAGAAAAATTACTTTGAAAAATATATGCTTTATGAAAGTAAAAAAGTAGTAGAAGTTATATTTTTGCATTAAATTTTGTATTTAAATTATAGTGATAGAAATTTGATTTAAAATTATGTGTTTAAATTATACCGATAAAAATTTCTAAAACATTTATTTTGGAATAATAAGTATTGTTATAAATTTGCTTTTTAATTATGTCGGAACAAATTAGTTTTTTTACAATAATACAAAATTATATGGAAATTATAGTAATGAAAATTTGAATTGTAAACATACATGTTTGTATTTAAGTTATATTATTGTAAATATGCATTGAAATTACTGTAATATAAATTTTTATTTAAATTATACTGATATATGTTTTACTTTAACGAACAATGTGTTTATGGTCAATAGCTTTGTAAGAAGCGATGTTTATTTTGAGCAATGAGTTTGATTCTTGATTCGACTAACGATTTGTGATGTGGTATAATGGGACTGCTTTATATCAGATAAGACTGAACCTCAAAATCATCCTTCAAGTTGATGTAAAAGTTAAGAATTGTAAGTTTCAGTCCACTTGTCCTTCTAGTTATATCGCCACGGTTCAAAATTCATTGAGGTCATTCAACAACAACCTTTGTATAACTTTAGTGCAATCCTCATTGAAAAACACAATAACTTCTTAATTGTACGTCACATTTTAAATAATAATTGCTTTACCAAATATGTTCTAAGATATCAAAATCTCAATCTTCCATTCTCCTCCTTATCCATTTATTCTTACCTTTGTGAAATTAGGCGGTATCGCTATTTTCTTTCACTAATCTTAGGGACTTATTCTCTGTCAATCATTTAAAATGAAATCTTGCGCATTTAAAATGAAGCGTGAGGTATGCAAATTAGATTGAACTTATGAAGGTCAATAAATACATTTGAGGAAAGGCAAGTATTAGCGACGGAGAATTAAATATTAGTGATATTAGTCGCTAATTGTTGGGTAGAAATTTGGAGAAGGAGGTGCTAACTCTGGTGTCACTAGACTGAGGCTCAAAATTCCGAGGTTAGTCGCCCAAATCTCTCATGTTGCTTCTCTTTGCTACGTTGATAAACAATGACATCACGCCACAATTCCGGCTTATCTTAGACGGCGGTGCCCTCTTTGCACCATCCATAACTGTCAATACCACTAGCAGATGGCTGCATACTTCTGGATCGAGTTCAAGGAGACTATTACTGAGATCATTCCTAACATCACAACAATATCACAAAAAACTGTAATAATTACCTGAAAGAACAGAATGAGGTTATGAAGAACAGTAGCACGTCATCTTTAGAGATGCATCTTTTTTGCCTTGGTGAAGATGATAACTGCACCAATGTGGTTAACATTTCGATTAACAATTTCTTGAAACTCGTCACACAACCACATAGCAGAATGTAATGGTTTTGGTGTACGATTCCGCGTGACACCTGATCATCGCTTATCTTTTTCAAAATGACTTTGATAATTCAAAGGTACGTTAGTAAGATGCATAGCGCGGCCGGTGGCCAATCCTTTTGTGAACGTTTATCCCATACCTATATTTCTACAAGACAACACTTGTATCTTCCACCTCAAAAGCTTAAATCGCAGCCATTGACTCAATGTCATGGCCAGCATCAGCATCAGACCTGATGCTCTTCGAAAACTTATTGGATGCTATAGGCCGTTCTATTAAGATTGTACCACTATCATTAAATTTGCAAGATCTACATGTTAATTTTTCATGAGATAAGTTGGATCAAGATACCCATAACAGCGTCTACTATTCCATGCCACTGCATGTGGCATAATGCGTTAGAAATTTTGACGGCTTAATATCCTATTGAAAGTTGTAATGATTTTGTGTTCTAACCAAGAAATACTGTCATATTCACGTTCAGATTTCAATCATTTCTTGTTGTGCTGATTTTTAACTTATTTTCATATATCATTTCAATCTGAGCATTCCTTTTCGGTGCAACTTTGTTTTGATTATCTTTTTAAATAATTCTTTATCTTAAGTGAAAATTAGCTTAATGTCCAAAAATTCAAAGTTAGTTAAATATTTGAGTCAGAGAAAAATAATTTTTACGCATAGTAGAAAGAACAGAATGTTTTAATCTACTGTTAGCATGTACCACCAAGATTATCAACATTTTAACCACTTGTTTATCATAGTTCCTATTAATAAATAGACACTGGTACTTTGTGGTAGATTTAATATTTTATGGAATTGTAGTTAGATGTTAGTTACTTTTTGTAAATATCCATGCTACCACATATATACTATCTGTAGAAAAATATTACTCCAACTAATAGCACATAAGAAGTGAATTGATTAATTATGAATCTCTTGCGAAATGTAAAGGTTAACCGACAAGAAGTATGCTTTTACACACACACATAAATATTCCATCTTATAAAAGATCGTCTTATAGAACCAATATGTCAAATATCAAATTCTAACACAGTCAAAGTAAACAAGATTTGAATTTATCTTCAAACTGAATTTGGAGAGTTTTGCCAAAACATATACAATGTTTCCAGACGCAGAGGGTTATTTCAAAAATAAAAGAATACAAAAAGAATAAGAACAATGATAAAGTTAATGTTAATGGTAACTTTTCTTTGTTACAATGTTTCCTGATTTAAGATAAATCTCATTCACTGTAATTTTTCTCATAACTGACATAAGATAAATGTTAGCAATCCTATATCCGTCATAGAACCAATTCATTTCACTTCGTAAGTATAAACAACTACTCGCATTAGTAAATACTGGAAATAATTGGAGGATGGAAATATTTTCAAATGATATTTTCGAACTTGATTACGAAGATTCATAATTTCCAATCAAAACGCCGGCTCCATTGAATTTGATCATCTTTATTCTATTAGTCATTAACGAATCCTATTACTCATTAACTATAATTATTATTAATTAAAATTGTAACACACTAAACAGTGGCTCTTACTAGCACAATTAATAGTATATTTATTATCACTTAGCCATATTTTTTTGTTAAATTAGCTGTGGGTAATATGCAACCAAATAAGCAATGGGAATCAATTTAGCATAATTGCTGTTGAATAACACGTGAGAGGTAATGAATCTTGTCGCTTGAATCATGAAACTGCAAATCGAAATTGAATTATATAATACCAAAACCCTGTAGTGGGATCTTGGTACAAACCTTTTTATTAGTTATATCAAATTAGTTGTGTCAGCTCTTTGAAGCTATCTAGAACTTATTGCAAGAGAAACCCGCAGATCACAGAAAAAAGAGACTACAATAAATATAAACCATTAATCGGAAAATTGCACAAATTTTGCTGTAATATTTTTACCCGTAATTCCATGAATTATGCCCATAAGTAAAATGCACTTTTTCTTCGACAACGTTATCCATAAAAGAGAAACTGAACTTTTATAGATCTAAACAAAAACAGAAATACGATGTAATACATCGTATCTGGCACAAAAAAAATATTAATAAAAATTATTAAAAAGGAATGGAGAATTTTCCAAATCGGAAATTGCAAATTGGAAATATAATCAAATAATGTATGTTTTTTTTTAAATAAGTAATCCATCGAGAGTGGAATAAAAAAAAAATTCCTATTCCAGTATTTTGTATCAAAATTAGATCCAATTAGGAAACCAAAATGTTTATGAGTTATGCTTCTTACACAATCATTTTTATGAAATGATCATGCCGAAATGTTGGTTCGTATATAATTGCGAGTATATATTTTATAATTGTTTTCATCGTAAAAATGGTAAATTTACCAGCATAAACATTGTGTATAATTTGTTACAAAATGTTTAATTTTATTTTTGTATTATTTATGTTCAGAATGTTAATTATTTTTCGTTTACATTTGTTACAATTTACAAAAATCAATAAAAAAATATTTTACAATTAAAATACTTTACAATTAATTTTACAATTTCTAAATTTTCATTTTACATTCACAGTTAAAAGAATTCTCGGTAATTAACCAGTCTATTGCTTTTGTTTGAAAATTTTGCCGAATTATCGTTAATAGAAAAAGTAGCTAAAATTGCAATCATTATTTGGAAAAGAGTAATTTAAGTCTTTCTATAATTTGTCCACTTAATATTGTTTCAGATATAATACATATTATATATATATATATATATATATATGTGAGGTTTTGTAAAGAAACGAATAAATTATAAAAGAAATATTTTGCTACAAAATGATGCGTTTTTTAATGTTAATTAATTAAAAACACTTGGCAGAAATTAGAATATGTTCTGAAAAATACATGCACATCCTCAAACATAAATTGATTACTCTAAGACATACAAAAATTAAAAACAACTTTATACAAAAAGTGTATTCATTGTTTATTTTCCTTTATTAAAATGAGGACTTTTGCTGCTGGTATTCATTTGCTAATTTAAAACATTAATTCCTCCATGTTGCAATTAAATCTATCAAACTACTTCTATTTTTTTTCTTTCCCTAAAGTTTGTCCGTATACTTATTAATAATGCTGGGAAAAGATATTTGTATTTCAGGATAAACTATTAATTATTTTTGTTGATTTATGGCAGAAGAGCGGAGAACAAGAACTCAAGAAAACTATTTCATTACAAGTAAGTCTTCTGGAATGTCTTTGTGCTTGTATTTTTCAATCAGTGATGCAGAAATTTTTATACTCGTAAAATATAGGACAGTAGCACAACATTTTTACCGAAATATCTAGATCTCATTATTATTTTTTGTTTCAGATTTTAGTTTCATATGGTTGAACTTCATTTTATTGATAAGTCTGCAAGAATGCATAAATTTAGGTTAGAAGGCAAAATATCTCTGTACATCATGAAGGTATTTTCCAACATCCGTGCTTCGAGTTTCCTTTAACGTATTGAAAAATTTCAGGAGAATGTTTTGGTAACGCTTAATGCTCGTGATAATAATACTCTCTTACAGTGATTCCAGGAAAGTGTTGTGCTGAAGGTGCAAATCTAGTACATTACAAACATAGTCATTGTAGACGCCATACCTAATACCTAATTGGTGCTAAGGAAAGAGATTTTGATTGGTTAACAGATATTTCTTCTCATTTAAAACTCGGTCTAATTAAGTGAAAATTTTATAACGTTTTTTAAGTTATTTTAATTCTTTTCTGCAGTTTTTAGGTGAACTGTCAATTTAATCGTATCGTTTTCAAACTCTAATATTCAAAGTTAAATGTCGAAATTTTTTTCGCTTTCTTCATTCTTAATCAAGTAGGTATATTCAATGCTAATGCACAATGTTGTGTATACTTTGAGCATAACATATTCTAATTAATTTATTTACGTTCTGCATGAACAGATTAAATTCTTGAATTATTTTGCTACTTAATAAAGACTTTGTTGGAACGTGTCTGATGTTAACATAACATTCTATTAGAGCTAATTAAATACATTCATCTTTAAAATTAAATTCCCTACTGAATATTTTATCAATTGCATTACTCATTATTCTTAAAATGTATGTTTCCCTTTTGTTATTTTTCTAGTTTACATTTTTCTACCATTTAGAAAAGAATTTTTGTTCGTTTTTAGCTGATTTATACTATTTAGAACCGTTTTCTGAGTTTCCTTGGTGTGTGAGTGTGTCATCAAATTCTTGATCGTTAGATTTAACCAACTTCCATCAAGCTAGAGCTTTTGAAATTTTGGGAATCGTTCATGTACTCTTCCCAATGCACCACTTATTTAAGTTTTCGACAAATTTTATGTCTAATGTGTTTTAATAAGTCAAAATATTCTTTCCTCTCTGCGCTTTCTTGGATTGAAATACGTTCCCCTCTGGGAATTCTCAGGCCTCCCACGCCGCATGGTCGTGAACTTTGTACCTCCAGGAGACTCACTCTCCCTTTACTATCTCAGATAGTAAGGTGTTACTTAGTAATAATCATTGAAGAAGAAAGATTCCAATATTTGGCGATTTCTTATCACAATAATTTTCTGATTCTGGTTCCATTTTTACAACGTTTTCAATTTCTGGCATGTTGGTGTGTGTGAAGTGTAGTGTCTCAAATTTTCGATCGTTAATTTAACCAAGCTCCATCAAGCTAGAAGTTGAAATTTTTGGAATCATTCGTGCCTACGCCTAATGCAATCATGTTAGACGTTTTGCGCAAGTTTGAACTCAAAAATTTCAATAATTTTAATAAGTCAAAATATTCTTCTCCTCTGCGCTTTTGGGATTGAGGGAAAATTTCTTTCCCCCTCTACAGAACTCACTCACTCCCCGCCAGCATGAGAGGCTCGTAAACACTTTTACATCACAATAGGGAATCTCTCCCTTTACTATCTACGAGATGTGCAGGGTTGCTGACTTTGAATAGTCAAATCATTCTATGAAAGAAGTTTCCAATATTTGGCCCTGTCTTATCCATTTTCATTCTAGATTCTGGTTCCATTCTTAAGCCAATGACTACAAACTTTCAAAATGCATGTTTTGATTTTGTAAAATATTATGATTTTTAATAAGCTCCTAAATCTCTTTTAAAAATTTAAAGTTAAAATAACTAACATTTTTAACAATATTTCAATAATTTTCTCTGGAGTCTTGCCACCATATAAACGTTGTAAGTTTTATATCGAGATTATTGAACACAAACTTTCAAATGCATGTTTTTGGACTTTTGAGTATTATGAATTTTAATACGCTCTGATATCTCTTTAAGTAAATTTTAGGAAAATAACTAACAGTTTTAACTAATATTTCAATAATTTTCTTTAATAAACTTTGGCACCATATGAAAACGTTGTTTTTAAAAACATTGGTTTTTATATCGAATTATTTAATCATTAAATACATAAAATAAGAAACATAAGTAATTTGTTCTACTGTTGAATTGTAAAAAAAATGTCCAAGACAATTTAACCGGATGTGATTTCATGCTAAGAAAAGAGGACAAATTAGTACTCTACGCTTAATATCAAGATAATCGTATACGATAGTTGAGATTACAGTTGCGTTCCTAATTCGGACCTACCTTTAGAACTATTTCAGGTAGGAAGATTTTTCTAATAATAATAGGTTGTGTACGCGTGAGGTTTTCTGTTCCGCATTCGTAATAATAGAATTCTGGATCACTTTAAGCATTTAATAAATATCAATTTGATTTTCCATACTGATTCTTTTATGTGCGAACTTTATTAAATTTTGATTGCTCAAATACTAGGTAGCAAAGCTAGGGAGTTACAATTTGATCATGGATAGAAATGGGAAGCAAAAAAAGAAGTTATTTTTGAACCTTTATTCTGAAGAGCCACAACACCTTCTTCAATATTCCGCCAAAAATTTACTCTTCATTATTTCGAACTGTTTTTTTTTCTCGCCGGTTGAAACCTGACAACTGGCAATCTCTTAGGCAGATTATCTTCTTATCTACCTATTGCTCTCACTCTCTCTCTTCGCCCCTCTTTTTTTTTTTCTTCTTTTTTTTAAATTCTGATTTGCTCAGTGCTCAAAGTTCTTTTTCTGAAATTCATTTTCTTCTCATTTACACATACAATAATTCTTTATGCGTAATTACTCTGTTCCTGGCTCTTTAAGGGGCTTATACTCTGTCACTCAGGAGCCCCCTCTGAAATTAGGCAGTGATCAATTAATTTACGCAACAGTTACCCTGTTTGCTGTTATAGTCAGAAACATTTATCTGCTTAAGTTTAATTTATTGTACAATATAATATTTCAGTGGAGTAAAACATGGTGTTTCTTACTCGACCAGTTCTGTTTTTAAATTCTTAAAGCTATTGAACTATTTACATAAGTAGTAACAATGTAATCTCAAGTTCATACGTAAAAGTTTTTTGATATTTTGCGATAAATCTAAATTTATTTTAAAAGAACAGGTAATCAAATGAGCAGGTTAAAGAACAGTTCTTCGAAAATGAACAGGAATAGGTAAGAAAAGCGCACCTAAAGAAACATTAATTACCATACCTAATAATGCAACAAAGTTACGGGACTCGTCTCTAACAAAATTCATGATGCCTTAGTTCGATGTTTATTCAATGAAAAATTAAAGATATTTGTTTTCAGTTTGTAAATCTTATTTGCTTAAGACATTTTAAGCAAATATTTAAAAATTTATTATTAAAATGAAAGCTAATACTACATATAAATTAAAAGCCTTAAATAAGAAACTATATTATATGTTACTGTTGACAGGTGCATTATAAATTAAACATTACACTTTATTTATTGCAAGAGTTTTGTCAGTAAACTATTTACGAATAAAAGCTGTATTTTGAACATGTCCCCGATGGGTTGACATCTAAATTGATTTATTTCTCTCTCAAGAAGAAAACGCGAACTTCTTCAATTCAAACCATTTCACTGAAATTTCCTTTCTGAAGAAAAACACACTCATTAAGTCTCCTGGCATATTGACAGATCTGACAAAAGGAAAACAAAGAAGTGGTGACAGGATTTCATTGCGAAGCATTAATTTTATTTCCTTGAAATTCTTTTGCTTATATAATAAAGGTAAGACTTCGGAAACTAGTAATGATTTTTAGTAGTTCACAGCAATCTTAATTATAGATTTTTTTGAAAAATCTTTCAAAATTTATTCCTTTATTTATATAAAATTAATTGAGATGTTCTATAATTTATATAGAAGTACTATGTTACAATGTCTCATAATAATACCTTTATATCTGAAGTGAAAGACAGCATGCCTATGTCTGAAATTTTACTGGAATATAATTTAAACGAGTTTCTTGTTTCTTTATTATGGTTACTTGTTAATGAATATTTTTTCAATAAGCCTTCTCACATTTTATTCTTTAAACCACTGGTATTTATATTATAATACTTTTTAAGCTTTATTATATTTCAAACCTTAATAGATTACTATTTTAATTAATGTACATAATTCAAAGGTAATCTCAGATTTTCATTGATGATAATCTCCCAGTGCAGTGATAATCTCAGATCTTTCACTCAATAAATGATGAACTGTGTTCATGGACACAAATGAACTCTATAATGCCTATTTTAATATAAAACTGAATCACAAATACAAATTTAAAACTTCATGCAAATAAAAATTCATTCTTAATGGGATATATTTATAGAAATTGAAGGTTATTTATTTAATTATTACTACTGGCAAATTTCAGAAGTTTTTTTAAAAATAAATACATAAATTTTAATATTTATGAAATCAGTCATTTTTCAAACATACTGCAAATTTTATTAAGAATTATGGTTTAATATTAGTGCTGCCAACTATTAGCAAATACGTCTTATAGTGGGTGCTATCTCACTTTTCCCTTTAGTTATTTTTTGAGGACTTTTATGAGATGCTGTTTGAATTGAGAAATCTCTTACAATGAATGAAATGTGACGTATGTAATTTATAACAGAATTATAGAAGTATGATTAATGAAATGCATTTAGGAGCAGTGATGAATTAAATACTGCTACTTGGTCTGGAGAAAGTGGGCGTAAGTTATCAGCGCAGACATCTGAATCGTGCTTACACTGAATAAAGAGATAAAAAATTAAAGTAATCAGGATCTATAAAGGGTCAGCGTGTCTCGGATCCTCATTTAAAGTCCTACTAAGACTCGGATCCAAATGGTTAATATCAACTAATTACAAAATTATAATATTAATATTTCTATTTCAACTTGTTAAAGAATAAATCCTCAGGTTTGATTATAAATAGTCTTTTATTACATTGATATCTTAATAAACTCAAGTAGAGTTACTTCCTGGTTTGAACTCTTTATCGACTATATTGTTTTATGATTCTAAATATTAACATGAATGTAAGGAAATGGAAGCAATACTTAATGATTCAGTTTTTTTCATTTTTTTCATACATTTCAGTAAAAGGATAATCAGGAATTTAAAATACGTAGATTTCTGAATTCAGGATTATTTTCATGAATGAATTTTTATTTATTGACTGAAATGCACTACGTTTCGAGAAATTGCATCATTTTACTAAGTTTCTGTTTTCAGATGGAATTATAAATCCCAGAAGTTAAATTAAGTAATTTATTATTTATTTAATACATTCAGTAAAGAGAAATATTTTTGACCTTTGACATTAATTAAATATTTGCGAACATACTGCTTTCATGAATTAAATATTTTCGATCAATATAAAAAATCATTATTCAAATTACAATGGTGTATAAAGAGAAATTACTACAAAACCACAACAGTTTGACTCCAAAACATACCCGGAAGAATGCCATATAAGTAAAAAATACCTTGGTGTCCAAATGTTAAACAGAAATTACGATTATGTGAACAAAGGAAGACATTTAGTCGAAATGATAAGAAACGTAATATGCGAGTGTAAAATTGTTATAAAATAAGAAAACAATGCCAAAGAACGATGATAATCCCTTTCAATAATCTAAGAAACAGGGAAAAAGGATACTGAGAATAAAAGAAGCTCACACTTTAGTCAAAAAAAAAAAAAAAATGGAGTAAATAAAATGGTTAAATGAAATAAAATGGTGTTTTTACAGTTCTATGTGTTATTTCCTCTGACCGCCAGGGACACAACGATCTCTCATACTTGCTATAACATTATGGATGCTTTGTGAAATTAAAAAGTCCCCAAGTCACGAAGAGATCTTTTCAGTTCTTGAATGGAACTTGTTGAGTGTGGAAGGGCCTCAAGTTGTCTCCTCAGCATATAGCACATATGTTCGATAGGATTTAGATAAGGTGAGAGAGCAAATTACGGCATGCGGTGGATATTGTGAAGTCAATGAAGTCTACGATAAGGCTCTCACGATGAAAAGGCGAGTTATCATTCATAAATATGAAGTCAGGAACCCACAGAACATCCCAATAAGCAAACATAAGGTTCAAGAACTTCGTCTCTGTATCTTTTAACAGTCACAGATCCATCTCAAAGATAGGGAGTTATTTTCGGCCATCCAGCATGATGTCTGCCTTCTCCCCCAGACACAGAATTGAGTCTTTCAGTTATGCTTTCCCTGTGTAAATGAGCTCCATGTTCTCAACATACCATCAACCAATGATAAAAATTGTTCATTCTAAAGTGATTTTATCATTGAACAAACATAGGTACAATGTTTCAAACTCCAATTTAAACGAGTGTGTTAAAGCAAAAGGTTTGCAAAATGCTGATCGTTTGGTCAATGTGACAATTCGTCTGCAAACAATTTGTGTAGAAACTCATAATCTTGTGGTGGCTGTAAGCGCTGAACCCAATTTTTTGGCTCAACAGTCTCTCTGACGTCTACAGTTATTGTCAGATATCAGTATTGGCGAACGGTTACGATTCTTGGCCGACAAAGTATTGGTCGTCGGTTAATAGTTCCTACACGTTGAAACCTCTTCCTCAGTCTTGAGACAACATTCTGAAATTCAAGATACTTCTGCTTGTGATAATTTATATTCGAGCATTTCAATGAGTCTTCTTTCAGCCAAACTAGTCGATTTCTCTTTTTTTGTAATAATTATTTATGTTTAATCGTTAGCAATGTTCCTTTGCACATGAATTCCACGAAATCAACTGAGCCGCTTATGTCGAGTGAGCCAGTTTATCCCCATGTAAAACATATGGAGATGTTCAGCACATGAAGGTGTCGAATGAAATTTTTTATAAATAGATGATTCTCTACAAATTATTTCAGCAAATTCACCAATTTTACGAAATAAGCTTAACGTTTGAAAAGTTGAAGGTAATTTAAAGTTCCCGTTGAACAATTACTACCCTTAAAATTTCTGAACAATTAAATCCCAATTTCATTCATTTTTTTAAAGATTTTTAATAGCACCCGAATTAAGGCAATAAATGTATTATTTATTCTTTGATGTATACAAAAATTATATAATTTTATATAAGATTTATTTCTTTATCTAATGAGAAACATTTTTTTCATTCTTAAAACCTAACTTATGCTGTAATATATTTTTAAAAACTAAGTTCATTGTGGTAGAAAGCAGTAATGAATCGCGAAAATGCACATAAATTTTCTGCTTCAAGTGCTAAGTAAAAAATTATCATTTTTCTTTTTTACCAGTGCGTAAATATATAGAGAGAAATTCATTTAATCTAGTTTCACAAATTTCAAATATTTATCAGTACTCATAAATTGGGCTTAAAAGAAACACAAAAAATTATGTTTAGCTACAGTTTAAGTATAAATTATCTCTCTAAAATTTTAAAAGCTATCAGATGCATAAACGTTACAATTCCTTTTGTGATATCGAATTCAGGTTATCAGAAAATTAATAAATCGATGATTTTAATATGTATTCTTATTTTCTATATTATTTAATTAATGTATATAGGTTTTAGTGATAAAACAGGAAATAATTCTTAGTGCGAAGTTTTCTAACTGTTTCTTGTTAAAATAAAAGTAAAATCAAATGATGAGATTTGAAACACTAGTTAAAATTTTATAAATATCAGTCGTAATATCAGTAAATTGCAATAATTTCTCTTCGATATTGTCTTCTTTCCGTAAGAAAACTCATTTTTCATATATGTTTAACAGGGTGAGCTTTTAAGAATTTTATTTTTTTAACGTATTTGGTTGTTTAATTGTATTATTTCTTTTTACATTTAAAATTTCTATGCACGTTATATCTTCCTATTGTAATGATTATAGATGATAAAATTAATTTACTAGGATTTCTAGAGAAAAAAAAATCCTGTTCGCTTATGTGCTGATAAATTCCCTTTAAAAGAGTTGTTTTTTGTTACAATTAAAAACAATCGAAAATTTTATTTTGTTATCAGTCTCAAATTTTTCGATTTATTTTCCTTTAGATATCCTCCAAAATGTTTCCATATTTTATTGTAAATGAATCAAAGTACTGCAATGGAATCAAATGCTCTTTTTGGTATTTTTAAATATTTTTTATTCAAATATATGTGCAATATTCAGTTAGGTATTTATATGTACATTTGCTTCCAGTTCTCATTTTTTTAAAATTATTTGCAAAATACAATTAGATTCTATATGATGCAAACCATTTTAAATAAAAAAATAGTTATTTATCATATAAAAGTAAATATTTCTTACAACTACTGGGTTTGCATTTATAGCCTAATTCTACACTAAAATTCTTATGCAAATTGTTTTTAATATATGTACCTAAAAATAAATTTAAACGTTGAAACGCACTATCTATATATAAAATAAAAGTTAATTTAGAAAATAATAGATTTCAGGAATGTTTTCCATTAGTATTATTTACAGTATTTATAACGATGTTTTAAAAGAACCAAATCTTTGATTTTAAAATTACATCATTAGAGATTTACACATTTTGATAGTGTACATGCTGCAAGAACAAGAGAATGTCAAGCTCCAATGCCTTACGACCAAATTTGCCAATTTACGATGATCCCACAAAATTGTTCTCGACCTTCTTTTTCCTTTCTAAGATGGATCGTGGTTTATCCTCAGAACTCTTAGCAGCAGAGGGAAACCTTTATCACGAGGATTTAGTATATGGTCAGTATATCAATGTCTTACATTGGTTTACCGCACCATAAAAAGGGATATTAATCTTCATCGACTGCGAACGACGATGGAACTCAAAGAGGAGGATATTTCACCACTTTAGATATATATCTATGCTATTTAGACATTAACGTAAAATCCAAACTGAAGGTTATTTAAACGGAGATAAGAAAAATGTTTTTTTAATTCTCACATTTTGTGAGAAAAAAAAGAAGAAAAATCTCAAATATTTATGTGTTTTTATAGAGAAAAGTTAAGTTATCGAATAATTTCTCGATTACACAAATAAAAAATTCAGTTTAAATTGGGAGAGCACAGAACGTTTTCTTTTCCAATTTCAGATTTGAAGAAGAGTTTGGGCCTGGTCCATAGTGTAGCCTTTATTTTGACTAAAACATAATTTTCCTTCTTCCTTACTACTCATTTCCTTTATATATATTAGCCACGGTATCCTAGATGTCATGATGGCGAGCATATGACCAGCGTTGTTTCATCGAGTTGGGTGATCGAGTTCGGATGCGTGCCATTTAAGTCCTGTAGTGTAGCGGACATGATGCTCGTTTAAAATTTCGAAGTTTTGAGTTTTTTCGTTGTCATAGAGTAGAAGTTTGGAGTTGTAACCCTTCGTGTCTTCCCTGTCACTTGACCGAGTTTTAAAATTATGAGATCCGACACCAATAGCCTTCTATTTGCTTCTATGTGAGGAATAAATGAAACAATAAATCGTTGTGTGTGTGTGTGTGTTGAAAGCAATAATTAAATAAATATTAATAACTTATATAATACAATAAATAGAGAATAGAAATGCAATTTTAAAAATTAATCAGTTAAATGTATTTTTGAAAGTACAGAAAAAACTTAAGAAAATAACTCATTGCTTAGCATTAAAAATAAGCCAATTTTAAGAAATAAATAAAATAAATACAAAAACCTTAATTAAAAAGAAGAAAAAATATCAAGAGATTATTTTAAAAAAAAAATTTCACTTAAAAATGAAGAAAATGGAAATAAAGCTATATTATACGGCCTCTAGATTAGAACGGACATACTCTTCGTAAACATGATTTAATGATCAAATCCTTCGTAATCTGTAATAGTTCTATAAAACAAAAGGCACTACCTGAAGTAACATAGCAGGCAAAAATTGAGGAAACAGAGGAAAATTATTGAAAACCCATAAATCTAAATTAAATTCAGTAAAAACTAAAACACTAAAATAATTAATTTCAATACAATAATGTATAAGTAAAGTTAAGAAATAAAACAAGAGTGAGAATCATTTAATAATTTGAGACTCATTCGATTCCTAATAATTACAATATGTGTATATGTAATTATTAGGGTCACATAAGTAAGTTTTTAAATTTATGTTGATCATAAAAAAGAGGTAAAATGTGGAGTTATTTAAAAAAAAATATCATCATGAAATAGAGTTTTGGTAATAATTGAACTGTTCGAAGTTATTGATTGATAATTAAAGGAGATTTCTCATTTTGCGTTGTGATTTATTACAATTAATTATGTATAACTCACAGTTGTAAGGCTGAAATAGCGCAAATTTTATTAAAATGTATGTTGCATATTATTACATTAATAATAAAACGATAATATGCATTAGTTTGACATGATATCATCTGATATTGGGCTAACAAATCTAAGAAATCAACATGAAAAATTGACAAATACTCAGAATAAAGATCAGAAAATAATGTTATCCTGTATTCGTTAAATAGCGTACCTTTTTTCCACTGTTTTTGTCCGAAACTCACCAGCTAACATAAGATATTAGATTAATTTTTTCAGCTTTTATTCCTCATTTATTTTTTTAAAAAAATAAAATGGTATTTACAACTCTTGCTTAAACATGAGATTACTTCTTTTATCCAAGAACTCATTTAATCTTCAGTAAGGAGGTTCGGTTAATGTAAAGATCCGTCTTAACAATATATATATATATATATATATACGATAAGAATAGATACATGCTAAGCATATTGCTATACTTTATATATATGATATCAAGGTAGATATTATATCAAAGGTGATAATAAATCAATATTTAATTTAGAACTGTGATGTTGACACCCACACATTAATCATTTTTGTAAAAAATATACTACCGAATTAATGTTTCATAATTACTATAATTATTTTGCCAAATTAGATGTTTATCAACAACATTGAGATTGCCTTGTCTTTATGAACAAAACTTCAGCCTTATTAAGAAATTGCATAATCCATTCATATTCATTATTCATTCATTATCCATCATGTATATTTACACGAACGCAAAATAAAAGTAACATTAAGAATATCTCAAAAATATATAGCAAACATGCAGGGAAACATGTAGGAAATGAATAATTTTGCAAGATTTTCACAGAATTATAGTTCTTTTTTTTTTATTTTATTTTTACAATGCATAAAATTTGAGTACCATAAATTATAAATTAACATTGTGTTGAGCAAATACTATCATTAGTCAAATCTATAGATGCAAACTGTATACAAGAATGATTTCTGAGGTACATAAAGCAAACTTCACTTGCCTTGAAATATGAATTAACATTTTCGAATGTATCATTAATGATGAAATATTGAACAATTTCTAGTACATATAATTTATGTTTTTGCTATGATTTATCGTAGAACAACACCAATATTCGCTTTATTCTTGAAACAATTAACCTATTATTGTTGTCCATTAATTCAGAGCTTTATTCAGAGAATGAGGAATTGATCGATCAGTCGAATATACGACAAGACTATGGAGCCTAATAATTAATTTGTCATTCAGTTAATTAATTAATAGCCTTTTGCTTCAAAGTTTTGTAGCGATTTCCACCAATGACCTTGAGAATTTTTCATGGCGCATGCGCAGTTTTGGTCGTATCGCACCGTATTTTCCCCCTTTTTCTTCTTGAGCTGGATGACAAGCCCAATAAGTTGCTCGAATATTTATTCTTTCCATTAGTTAGTACTTAATAAAATAATTTCTTAAATGTTCTAGCTACTGTACTTATATATGATATAGGCTACTCTTCCGTTTACAGAGTATGCCAGAATATGCCATTCGTGTTCTGCCATCGAAATTTGTAAGGTAAACAAATCTTTTACCCTCAGAAAACATACAACAAAAAATAGGACAATTATCCGATGCCGCTAGGATTTTAGAACCATTTACAATTTGGACGGTGCTTTTTTTTAAAAAAAAAGGGACGCTCAACTGAATCACATAGGATTCTTTCAAGAGACCGGAAAGGACTTTCATGAAAAGTTTGCTCCTTATGCAAAACCAAACTCTGTAAGAACTGTGTTGGCAACAGCACTGAACAAAACCTCGCCGTACATCAACTTTATTTTGCCAAGATTAATGTCAATGAAGATATGAAAGAGTTAGAAGTTTCGAAGACCAAAATCATCCTGATTATGTATATACAGTAAAAACGTCTGTAAGGAGTAGAACAAAATAGATGAAAACTTAAGGTTTTGAATTAAGACCTTCACAAGCAGATTAGTGTTTTTACAAGATTAAGACCTAAAAGTGAGTCGATATTAATTTTGTAAATTAATAATTTAATTATAGCAACAAATA
Organism: Nephila pilipes; assembly: GCA_019974015.1. Classification (NCBI taxonomy): domain Eukaryota; kingdom Metazoa; phylum Arthropoda; class Arachnida; order Araneae; family Nephilidae; genus Nephila; species Nephila pilipes. The sequence goes on along the minus strand of BMAW01120953.1, from coordinate 16,699 downwards.
ACTCTAACTTATATTATGAGCGTAAAAATTATATTTCTAATGAATTCTATGATAAAGGTTTTGACGAATTGCAATATTTTCTTGAAATTTATACCAAAAGTATAAATGATCATTCTATAAATTTATCTCAAAAATATACATTAATAATTTCTCAAAAATATGAAATATTCATGATTTAATACATGTAGCAAAATTAAGTAAAGTAATGTGTCCTTTACCTGAAGGTGATAAAGAAGGAACGACTAATATATTTTACTGTAATATAATTGGTTAACTTATGCATTTTTCAGTATTTGCTAGAACAGACATTAGTTACACAATCAACCATCAGAATCAATTTAATAAGAATCATAGAGACCTACATTTGTTGCTTGTAAAGTGTATACTTAGGTACTTACATGGGACAAAAAATTATGATCTAAGATTTCTTAGACTAGAAGTGACTATCAAAGGATATACTAATGCCGATGACCCCTTAATCTTGGCGACTGATTTGGCTACAATTTTGGTGACTTGGTAAAAATTTTGGTAAATTTGGCGACAAAATGAAAGCTCAAGAAAGTGCTGGAACCTAGGCTAAAACTAGATTGGGATGAAAATTACTGAATTTTCCAACTTTCTCTGAGACTTCCCCATCTGGCCAAAGCAGGTATAAACATCGAGAGCTTGAGACTGATCAGTCTGTCTATCTTAGGAGTATGTTTTGGAGATCGATCGTGGAAATCTATGGGAGTTAGTTGAGTGGATCTACCTAGGAATTATCGGTATCATAGCAAAGTAATTCTGCCTGGAATTGTTGAGGTCTGCCTTGGAAGTGCAGAGTATTACCGGGGAGTTTTGTCCATAGTGCAAACTAATAAGCTGGCAAATTGAACATTGCATATATAACTATGAGTGTCATTACAAATGCTGTTTTGTTCCTGTATGTGTTTCACCAATCTGTACAAGTGCTGATTTCCAAGCTTTGCTACCTATGTATTCTTACTGTCTTGAATATTTGCAAATAAATTATGTAATTTACTGTTATCTTCTGTGCTTGACTGATTTAGTTAGTTATCTCAACAATCAATTTAATTTAAATAGTTATTGCAATTATTAAATGCCCAAATTTGATGCGAATATTGTGTTTTTTAAATTGCTCAATTTTAAAGTACATTAAATAAAATACAAATAAAGTAATCCAAAAATAATTATTATATTTATGCTTTTTTCCGAAATTAAAATAGCTGGAAATAAAGTAATACATTTTAAAAGAAATTTAAATAAAATATTATGAAAATGTATAATTATTGATATGGTTAAATCTGTGCTACTTTTTAAATAAGAAATTGTATTTAAAACTGAGCATTAATATCTTCATATTCAAATAAATGTACTTACAAATGTTATTTTACAGGGAAAAATATCCAAATTTAAATAGGAAAAAAAAAAGAACAAAATTAGGTATTAAAAAAACAGGTATTATTCCGCTTGAATGTCAGTTTCAATTTGCTGCCTCAATCACAAAATAGACAAGCTCTATCACATTTTGCTTGTAAGAGATTGTTTTCCAATAATCCTATGAAACCTTTCAAATTAATAGAGCATTTTAATAAAATTTATATTTGTACAAATAATTCACGACGTTACCATACTTTCACAGGTTGCGAAAAAATGCTCTTAAAATGTCCAATCTAAGAAACGATGTTTTCCAATATTATACAACAGAATCCCGATGGCTACCATGTTTCATGTCAGATATTGCTCTTAATATAGTCATTTCCAAATATATGAGATGGAACCTTGGTGTCTAAGCATTCACTCTATTTACAGGGTATTGCAAAAATGGTGATAATAATCCCTACTTGAGCAATAATACGTTTATTTGAAATAAGAAAATTAAAGATATGTACTTAAAATTATTATTTAACGAGGATTAAGTTTAGTTTCACCATGCCATCGGTCAGTTCATACCAGATAAAAAAAAAAGCTAATTAACGCAAGCGTGTCATCCTTCTTTCTATGCTTCTAAATATATCAAGGTAAGTGTTTTTTCGACTTAGGTCGACGTTTGAACTAGCAGTCTGTCTCTCCTAAACAAGTTAGTCTTTAGTGAGATTTAAAAAAAAGAAAGCCTAGTAGCAAAAACACTTTTGTTCCCCTTAATAACTTAAGCATCCGCTACATCCTTATATTAAAATAAAAAAATCATACATGCACAAAGTCATTAATGTTTTGGTTTTCGATTATCTAACTGCAAATTTATGTATCAATCATCAGTCTTTAGACTTCATAATTAAGTATCAATTTTTTTATAATGTGAATACTGTTTAAAATTATAATTTAGCTTCTCTTTATATTTTTCTAAGGAGAAAAGCTCGTCTAAATTTGTAAATCAATGTTCGTTACTAATTCATTCTTATAAAAAATTTCTTTAATTGTTTTCTATTAATATTAACATAACAAAATCTATTATTTTTTAAAACGTAATAAAATAATAAATTAATCAAATATACTTCAATTTATTATTTAATATTTCTTTTCCATAACTTTAGAGAAATTAATAAAAATTTGTGTATACTATGATTACAGTATTTAGCATATCATTATTTATTATCTTTAAAAATAAGTAATAAAACGATCAATTATGCATTGATATTAAAATCCAATAATAAAATAGTCATTGGACTTTATAATAATTAAGTATTTCTACCTCATATCTGTATAGACACAGATGTGTTAATGAACATTATATATGTTATAATGTATTATAGGTATTTGATTTATCGATACCTTTTCAAACTAATCAATTATACTTCATTATATTTTTAATATTCCTACATTGTACTTATAGAGTCACAGAAGTGTTAATAAATATATTTCGAGATAATATCGATAATCCTTTCGCTAATATCGTTAACCCTTTCGTTACCGGAGGGAGAAAAAATAAGTGCTTCTTTGGGCCCGCGGCTTCTTAACGCGGAGTGTTACGCTGTGCCCAGACGATTTTAGATATTAAGCCTAATTCGTGAAAAAAAATTCTCTAAAATAGGCTATTTATTAAAATATTTTGGTATTTACAAATATTATTTAAAAGGCATTAAACTTAATATATATAAAAGAAAAAAAAAAGGATTTAATCGAAAATTGAATGTTTTATACATAAAATTACATAAAAAAATCATACTTTTAAGAAATACAAAATATATTTACATATTTTTTTTACGTATGAATATCTTACATAAATTTCATGGAGTAATGATGTACCATTATATGGAACATATATAGATATAAAAGATAAATATTAGTTTGCTGTATGGTATATTTATAAGAAAAAATCAATGCATAGTACAACGTCACATGTCTTGCACACATATTTTGACGCTTCACGCAAGATTTTGAGCAAAGGGCACATCTAAGTCTTTTTTTTTCACTTTAATGTATATCTCAGTATCAGATAAATACTTTCTTTTCGTCATGACTGTCGCTACAAATAAAAACCGACCGAATGAAACGAACAGCTGAAAAGATCTGCTACCAAAAGCCCTAACCCTTATAAAGTGTCATAAATCCTCCTTCGAACTTCTAAGAAGTAAACAAGAAAGAAAAAAAGCAAACCGAAAGCAAGTATACCCTTTAAATAATGTCATTACATTCAAAGAGCCACGGCGCAACACTTGCTTTTAACAATTACCCCCCTCCTGGTAGCCAGAAATAAAATTCAAGTTTATATCACCAAGGTCAACACTCCAAATAACCTATCTATATATATTTCGCGGTATTGTAACGCCATATAGTAACATTAAAAAAATCAAATAAAACGTTCTCATCGAGCGTATCTCTATTGATACGCAGGGCCATAGAAGACACTCACGGAGTGTATCGCCTGTGATACACAGGACACAGGAGAGCCAACACGAGCGTATTGCCTGTGATACGCTGGGAGCGAACGGGTTAAGAAATAACCAAGATATCTGGATAAAATTAATCTGCATTTTAATGGATTCTTTTGCGCATAATGTTGCAAATAATTGCTGTCACTGTTGATTTGTTTGGTTTTAGGACTCAGTAGATTTAAGTTTTTTGCGATTTCTTTAAGAATTAGTTATAACCCCAGAGAATTGTAAAGTTTAATTAATCGTAAAAGTAATCGATATAAAAATTTATTTATTATTCTTAAGACATCACTGTATATTCACCATCCAGAATGACACAGTTCTCTCAATGTTTCTTGACCCTTCGAAGATTTTCATTGCAAAACTCAATAGATTGAATTCTGTCTTCTCTATTTAATCTGCAGCTTTCTGAAAGCAAACGGCTCCCCATTAATGGCTGTAATTTACAACATTACGTTTATAAGTATCAGTTAATATGCAGATTGAATTTATATCTAGGTTCCTTCTAAGTAATAATTAAATCCTTACGGTATCCCTACGTTTTTACTATTTGAAAATATTGACATTTAATTTATCGATGGCTATTTTTTTTAAAAAAAAATGCATTTAATCATTAAATAAATTAAGACACTGGATTGGTATTTAATATTTTTTCTTTTAATTTGCAAAAAGTTAATGTGAATTGTATATAGTGGATGGGCAACGTTTTATATCATTATTTTCTCTTAGAATATACATTACAGTAGTAAATAAATCAATCATATTTGATTGGTTTTATTTTATTTCCATATTTATTTCTCATATTTCCATAACATCAAAATATTATATTACCCCGCATTATCGTTACAAAGATATTTCTAAGAACACATGACACGCGTGTGTTGATAGAAACAACTTTGAGATACGAAGCTGTTCTTCAAAAAGTTTTGATTGAACAATGTCGGAGAAGGCCCAGAAAAAGCAACCCCGGGACACAAAAGTGGTCTACAACATGATCAAAGAATTCATAGACAAGAAAGGGAAGAACTCTTTGCAGACAAATGACGCGTGTACAGCAGCTGCACGTTCCGCTGCGTCAAATCATTGACGCGTCAAAAACAATCTCACACTTTGATTCTTCTTGCTTATTTTTTATTCCATTCGTTGTCTCTACAACGTCTCTTAGAAACTCGTCGCTTTTTATTTTTCGTCTTTTCTTTCTCTGCGTAATTTTTTTCCCTCTGTTTTTCTCGTGTTAAGATTCTGCAAGCAAGTGATAACAAAAAATTGTGAAAAAAATAATATCGATGAAATTTCGAGACGTAGGGGAAAAAGTGTTAGGAAAGAAATCAAGCAGAGCTTCTTATACTCAAGGAAGCTGGATTATCTCTCGTTCAGTACATTTTTTATGTTTTATTCATTGCAATCATTATTTTAGGAATTTCACTTTGATTTAGTTTCAGATTTTTTCCTTTGCTCCAGCACTCACTTCAGCATTTGAAGATTTTTTTTTCCCAAAAGGATTTTTTTCCAATATCTTTTTTTATTTAAAGATGCTGGTTTTTTTTTTTCAACTGTATTTAATTTTGGTCAGTGAAATACATTCCTAAGCAATTGACTTATGCCATGGGATTATGAGAGTATTTTTTTTTTTTAAATTTTGTTTCGCTCGAAATTTTTTCTCATAGTTATTTTAATTACACTTTTTAAAATATTTTAATAAAGAATTTACTATCAGTATCCCTATTGTAAAAGTCAATTAACATTGTATATCCTCCAATAGGTACCCGGTACCAAAATAATAATGGAAATAAAATTCTTACTCAGTTCATAGTATTAAAATGGACCGTATACATAGTGGTAAAAAGTCAAATTTATTAAACATATATCTTTTAGAAATATTTTAGGTACTCAGTAGTTTGTTTTAATTAAAGAAGTATTTTTTTCAAAATTGTGGATAAATTTTCTGTACGAGTTTGAGTTATTTGTGTTTTAAGAAATAAAACATTTGAAGTGTTTTCAAATGGAAAAGTTCTTATTAATATTTAAAAATAATATTTAACTAAAATTTCATTTTAATATTAGACGAGATTTTAATCAATGTGTTTTGTTATCGTATTACTTTTTTCACCTTAAATGATGTTTCAAAAGGAATATCACAAGAAATAAAGTGCATTCGATTGTTATTTTGGTTTAATTTCGTCCATTCAATAAGAATTGAAACTGTCACCAATATAATGAGAAGTGTAGTAACGGTTTAAGAATTCAATAATGGCATTTTGTAAATATAGAGAAGTTATCATAATGAATCAAAAGAATATGGATATGTCGAATTTTGTAAAAGTTATTACAACAAAGCAATTGATATATAAATCTATACGTACTTTTATTATAGAGAACGAATAATCTTATAAGGTTATGGTTCTCTTTATAAGTGTTCTATGTAATTTTATATTATCCTTCATTAAGATTTGTTAAGATATTAAAGTAAATTAAATATTCAAATTTTATAAATTAAATAACTTCTATTTTTTCAACAGCAATGTAAATGAAAATGTATCTCTCGATCTTAACTTTTTATCTTGAAATCTTAAAATTGCGTCATTTTTCTTTTTTTTTTCGTAGAAATACGAATTACATTCAAGTTATTATTTTTTTTTAACAAAGATATTATTCAAAACTGATGTTCTCCCATTTTAGGATATGTATAATATGTATAAATATTTGAAATTTAGTTCTTCAAGACTAATAAACATTACATGAAAAATATAGCTTTTTTTCCAACAATCAATTTGTAATTATTACTAGCAACTAATTTAGGACTAATGAAATATGAAATGTTTATATAATTAAACTCACAAATTATAATTTTATATTTATTCAATAAATTACTTCTTATAGTTATTGATAAAATTTATCTTAAATAAATATTCCTATAATAATTTCTTTACAAAAAATTATATCACTTGCTATTCCATAGTAATAGTTCTAATTCAATAAAATGCTCCCGAATGTGTAACAGCGTTTAAAATAAGTAATATTTACAATTACGTTTTTTCAAGATACAAAAAAAATTCTTTAAGAAATCTTTAATTCATTAAATTATTGAAGAAAACATACCATTCCATTATTTTTATTTTAATTACGTTTTTTAATTCTTTGTTAAAGATAATTCTTCAAAGAAGTCCTAGAAAATGAATTTTTTCCCCTTTTTGTTATTTTTTTCTTGCTTGTGTGCAAAACATCATTTCATTTTATTCCTTTATTATTTTCTGACCAGGAAGAAGAAAAGTAAATATTTCATTTTAAAATTGAATGATAAAACATTTCTTTTACTAAAAAGTAATCGAATTAATAATTACATTTTTTTCACTTATAATAAACAGAATTAAAATAACTTGTGCTCTCTGACATTTTATTTGATGGCACTAGACATAAAATTTTTCAATTTTCAATTGAATGGAAACTTTTTGCATAAAACAGTTCGAAGAATAAATATTATATAAATCGAAAACCAATACATATGTATGTTGACTAAATTGGGATATATTTTTATAATGTATTTGTATAATTATGTTTTCATTATTGAGTATCTTACTTAGTTTTAACCACCCTTTGCATATCTAAAAATTATTTTTAGTCTTAAGAAATATAATACACTAATCTAATTTTATCAGGATAAGTACATTTAACCATGTTATGTTTGTTATTTTATAGGAAGCAACACTTCATTTGATAATATTAGCTGGAATATATTTCAGCGATATATATAAATTATTCAATTGAAAATTTATTACTCATTAACTTGTTTTTCATTACTTGCAAAAATCATTTTAACTGTAAATGTAAATAGCACTTCTATATAATTTTGTTCGTTTTAATATACATGTAATGTCTTATATTATATCGTTCTTTTTTCGTTTTTCTGCAATGATTTCTTAAGACATATCGGAAATATACTGCTAATTTTTCATTGTGATATCATTTTCACGAAACAGCATATTGTACAGAATTCTACCTGTGCTTCTCAAAAGGAAAGTGCATTTGCATATCATACAATTGTATCTTGATTAAATGAAACATTTTCATATCATGCATAAGAAAGAATCGCAAAAGTCAAAAGGCATGCATTACCAAAACTAAATGAGAAATGTTTCATTTAATTCTAATCATTCATTTGAATATCGAAACTGTTGTGATTTCTGGTATTTTTATTGAATCTTCATTAAGTCATGATAAAAATTCCTATTCAGAAAATGTTCTGAAATAAAAAAAAAATTGAATAATAAAAATTTTATTTTGACTATTTTGACTCGGATTCCAGGTAATATGCTATAATTTGTACAAAAATATATGATAATATGAGTAATTAGCATCTGATTAATAATAATACTTTGATTAAAATTAAAAATAGTGATAGGGAAATTTCCAATATAATCAAAGATTTATCTAAAAAATTAGATTTTGCTCTTAATATTATAAAATTACCCCATATCATTTTCAGTTCTAAATTTTGAAAGTATCTATTAAATTTAGAACAGAGAGACTATATAATGGTTTCAACACTTTCATTAGCAAAGTTGGTAAAATCTTGCATAGTACTTTACAAAAAGTTATTGATGGTTTTGATAAGTCTTATAATAAAACTATTTATGAAACAATGAAATATGTTAAAGTGTAAGAGATTTACTCAGTTTACAGTTATGACTATGTAGATTTGTTTAATTGAGGATGAAATTAATATTCTTCTAGTTAATTTACAAAAACACATTAAAAATTGTTAGATTTGTATCATATAAGAAATTTAAATTCCTCATTCATTTTATTTTAAAAGGAAATTATCTTTTTATAATGGTAAAAAATGTAAAGATATATGAAAGATTGGAACTGCTAGTTATAACCTCACCAATATTTACTCACATTTTTGTAAGCACACTTTACCCATCTCATTTAAATCTGATTCACACTAATAAAAATTATCATGAAGTAGATTCTTTAAATATCAACTTAAAAGTTGGTATTAATAAGATTTGTAATATTATATTTGAAAAAAGTAGTAGCTCTTTCTATCTCTATATTTTTCTATTTAATAACGTACCTTCTTTTCTAGCAATTTAAGCTTAAATTTTTATTTAATTGCATCCCTCGTAATAAATTAGTTAATGTGCCTATAATTTTCAAAATATTGTAAATAAATTCTTTCATACCTCTGTTAAAATTAATTATCTAATTATTTTTATAAAAATTCATTTTAAATAAACGGAAAAATCTTTTAAAATAGATCAATTTTTAAAATTATAAAATATAATAAATTTTGTTGGATTAGGTATTTGATATCTTATTGGTTTACTTCTACTTTTTGTTCATAAATTTCCTTTAAATCTTTTTAATTACTTTTCTAAAATCTTTGTATAACTTTATTTTAAAGGTATCTTATTTTCTTAATTCTAAATCTGGTTCATAAAGGAGGATATCATCATTTAGTGTTATAACATTTTCCAGTGCCGAGTTTTAATTTATGTCGAAAATGATGAAATTTGGTTCATAAAAGATGATCGTGTTTCTTTTTGTTTTCGTAATTTATATCTTAACTTTAAATATATTTCCTTGTAAAAGAATTATGCTACATTTGTTAGTATAGTTTTCTTTGAGTTTCAATTTAAATTAGAGGTGGTTCTGATTCATTTATTTTGGTTGTCAATTTCTTATGGACTCGTTTATATTTAGCTATGCTTTTGTTTCATAGAGATGTATCTTTCATTACGGAGGTTTCTTCACATTATAATATGTATAAGCTGAGACCATTATCGTTACTCCCATAGAAATATTAAATAGCTCTGTTTGCATTTGACTTATAATATTTTTTAATTATTTTCTTTTTTTAATCATCCTTTGCTGTTTTTCATTATATTGTTCTGTTTTTAATTTTTTGTAGATTTTTTCTTAATTTTTAAATAAGTTTTATTTTTATAATTTAATAATCAGTAATTTTAGGTTCGCTTTATCGGTTCTTTGAAAAAAAATTATATTTACTTAATATTAAATTAAGGTTTCAATTCTTCTCGCTTTCTTTCTCTCTGTATACTCACACACACATACACATACACACACGCACACACACATATTATATATATATATAATGATATTAATTTAAATCATTAGATTACTGAAATTCAAACGGTCATACATTTAATTAACTTTTTGGGAAAAATCTAAATAATGGAGAAAAGTACAAAGATGTCTTGGAAAATGAAAGCTGCTTTTTTTTGGTTTGTTTCTCATTTTCCCCCGACTTTTATGTAGAACTTCATTTTCTTTTCTTATTCCTGCATTATTTGCTTTCCATGTTGGATAAAAAGTAAATATTTTATTTCAAAATTGAATGATAAAATTTTTCTTTTACTAAAAAAATAATAGAATTTAATAATTACATTTCTGTCACTTACGATAAATGAAATTAAAATATTTCCTTTCTGGAATTCTATTCGGAGTTTCAGGATTTAAGATGTTTTTAATTCTAGTTATTTTATATGCAAAACTGTTAGATAAATTATTTTATACTCCGAAAACTCATGAATGTATTTGCTATTTTAAAAATGTATTTGTTATATTTACTTATATAGTTATATGGAGTTCTAATTATTGATTAATATTACTTGGTTTTAACAAGTTCTAAAATCCTTCATTAGGAACTATTTTCATATAAATATTTTGAATGCAAGTAGTGAAAATTTATAATATGAAATGAAAATTACGTAATTCAAGGAAAACTTATAGCCATAATCTAGTTATCTAGACCGGGTTCAAAGAATGAATACATTTTATTGCCTGCGAAAAAAATAGTGTGGTGAACTGACATCTAATTTTCTTTTAAATTGAAAAGAATCAGTTCGAGGGAAGGTACGAAATGATTAAATCTTAATATAGAGACCAATACAAGAGATGTTTCCAAGCATTTATATATTTGTGACTTGAAACTTGAAGAAACTTCACCAAAGGCAATGAGAAATCAGGTAGTCCATGATCGAGTTAAAATGATGATAATGCTAAATTTGTGAAACCGAATTTCGTCGTCAATGTTCTACTGAAACTGAGGCATACTCGTACAACAAATAAGTTTGGGATTGGCCATTGAAACTAATGCCGATGCAAAACCTGATTTGTGTGACAATGGAAATTGGTATCCCTTGCACAGCAATGCACAGACATTCAAATCTATTTCTATGCTGAATATCTTAGCGAGATTGCAGGTTATGATCATCAATAACTAATTCTCTTTGTGCTCACAGATTTGTCCCTCCTCTCCTTCGTCATTGAAGCCACAGCCTCAGATGAAACCTGGCCTTCCTCAGAATTCCATTCCATGCCATTTTGTTCTTAGACATGGGTCCCCTTCTAGACTGTTTTTTTCCTATCCAAAGTTGAAATTGAAGATGAGGTGAGTGTATGAGTTGATAATGGTGGCAAAATAGGCAATGACATCAGAATTCAATAGTATTGGAGTAGTGCCGGTCGAGAAGACTTTTGTGGACTTGTGCACTCATTTCAAAGTTGTATTATATTGTCAGGATATTATGTAAAATTTAGTATCAAACTTAAGTATATCTTTTGGGTTATATTATTTGTGTGCGATCAGTCTTAAATCTTTTTGAAATAAGACTGAGTAATATTAAGAAGAGCATGGTCGGATCAGGTTAATACATAAAATATATAGTTTAAAAATTTAATTAAGAAAGTGATAACTTCATTAATGAAGAGCAAAAAGAAAAATAAATTGTTTAACTTTAAAGAAAAGAACAAAATTGCTAATTTTATTATTCTCCAGGAACATTTAAGAACTATTTGTTTTTACAACGGTAGAGGACACAGTAAAAGTTTTTAAAATATTTTTTCTCTGCAGAAATCAGTTTTGTAGAATTTTAAGACTATTTCCAACTTTTATATCTTTTATAATTTTCTTCATATATATATATATATATACTCAGAGTTAAAAAAATAATAACGCGCCAAGAAGGTATATTCTGGTCGCTACGAAATTTGTAGTCAGAAATGTCACATGAAGTTATGCAAATGAATAGTGAGATGAAAAAATTATGGAAGAATTAATGCCACCAGATTGCGAGAAACGTAAATCGCTGTTGCTATATAAAGGGGACTTAGCCTTTGATTCTGCGCTTTCGTTACGGCAATGCTTATTTTTGGTCTGTGAGAAATTGCTAAATCTTAATGATGCCATTATGACACCTGTTGAAGACCATTTACGCAACTGAACTAACAATGAGAGATATCGTATTGTTGAATCAAGAGAAGTAAACTAAACATATGGACGTAATACTCACCAATTTTGTGTCTAACCAAGCGTTGAGAAAATGTTGGTTACTTTGTGTTTGAAGGCACACACATATGACATATCGGCTGCGGGTAATCTAGAATGACCAACAGAAGAGAGGATCACTGCATCTATCAACAAGCTCAAACAGTCTCAAAGGTTACTATACACATTATCCAATCTCAAGAGCTGTCTCAGTTAAGAAGCATTGTTTCATGCCGAACAATTTCCAGACGGTTAGCCTACGGAGATTTGTTCTCTCGATATCCGTTACAAACTCTACTTTTGACTGCTCGACAACGTCACATCGTTTGCAAATGTGGAGAGAGTGACGAACTTTAATGGCCAGGGATTTAGAATCGTACTGTATTTTGTGACGAATCCCGATTCGGTTTGTGGATTAACGATTGTCGTATTTATGTATGGTGGCCCATTCGTTAGTGGTCAAGTCCGGCTTATCTTGTAAAGAGATATATGGCCCTCATTGCATGTGTGATGATGTGTTAAGTTCTCACATATAATATCCGGTCACCACTAGCTGTAATACAATGAACTTAATGGCTCAACGATATATTCAAAAACTCTTGTATGCCGCATTAGTTGCCATTTACGGTAGGGCATGCACCCCTAATATTTCGGCAAGATAATGCTCGGAAACATTCAACAAGAGATTTTAGGCATTGTCTGAGGCAAGGTGAAAACTTTTCCTGCCACTAATACTCAAGAGACTTTTCTCCAATTGATCAGTTTCTCCAATATGGGACCAGTTCGAACGATTGTTTTAGCATCCTAGAACCGTTCAGGTCCAGCGTGTGCTAATAGTATTCACATAAATATGCTTTCCCCCTCAATGAAAAAACTTTCTCATTTAATTTTGTTTTTCACGAACAACAAATTTCATTCCATTCCAACGCTTCCTTCTTGGCGCATTAATTTTACGTTACGTATATATATATATATATATATGTGTGTGTGTGTGTGTGTGTGTGTGTGGTGTGTGTGTGTGTGTGTGTGTGTGTGTGTGTGTGTGTGTGTGTGTGTGTGTGTGTGTGTGTGTGTGTGTGTGTGTGTGTGTGTCATTGTTGTGTGTGTGTGTGTGTGTGTGTGTGTGTGTGTGTGTGTATACGTATATATATAATTATTTATATATACCACCGATGTAATTCAAAAGTTCAGGACTGCCCTAGGTAAAACTAATTTTTGGTAGCGCTAATCTACTGCACCTGTCGCAAACATGGTCATACAGCAACCTCGACCGCATGCGAAGTTTTATTCATTGGATGGTTCAACTTCTCAGCGATTCACTCAGTGTAGGGTAGTGTCATGAGTGGTCGATGTCGATTAAAATGGACAAAGAACAGACAGTAAATTTTGTTTTAGAATATAAGGTAAAAGCAACCTCGAAACTCTATGAATGGATCAAAGATTCATGGTGACAGACATAGGTCGTTGCTGTTTAGAGTGGTTTGCAAGGTTCGAGATGTGGAAGAAATGACGGACGATGATGAAGGTGTGGTCGTCCCGTTCAGAGTCGGACTAATGAAAATGTCGAGAGCGAAGTGCAACGATGAGTCGCTCAATCGAATGACAAGTGAAACGATTGCGGAATCTTTAAACATGAGCCTGTAGGGTCTGTTTTACGTATAATGACGGAGGATTTATAGAAAAGAAACTCTATGGCGCTATTACCCACACTCTGACTACGGGCAAAAGAACACCGAGTGCTTTTTCGAAGATTTGATCCGCGAGCCATGAAGACCCTAACTTTTTTAAAACATCGTCACCAGAGAGCGAGTCGTGGTGCCTCGAATATGATCCGGAAACTTAAACGCCAAAGTTCAGGTGGACAAGTCGGGAAGGTCGACGATGAAAGTTTGTGCAAAATCAAAACAAAGCGGATGCTGCTCGTGTTTTTCGAGCAGTCGAATGGTATTCACCAAGAATTCATTCGACGAGGGTCCCTGCGCTTGACCTTTACAGGATGTACTTACACCGGCTTGAAAAGAATACGGCGTATGGAGGCCGAAATGTTGGACAGTGAAACTGGTCTCTGCATGACGCCAATGCCCGTCACACAATCCATCCTATTCAGCACGGTCTTGGTGCACCGAGCAGGTTGTAACCTTCGACCACCCCATATTCTGGACGCAATAGTCCCTGTCATACTTTTCTGTTTAAGTTGAAATGTGAAGATGAGAGGGACAGCAGGTACGCGTCAGTAGAAGGACATCCGCGTCAGTGACAAGGGACTAAAGAGTGTTGCAGTCAAGGCGTTCAGAAGACGTTCAAGATCTTTGCAAGATCAACTTGTATTGAAGTGCAGGGGGATTGAGAAGCTTGATATTAAATAAACTTAATTTTGCTGTGTTATGTTGTCTGTGTGCATTAGTCTGCAACTTTTTGAATACACTGTGTGATATATATAATTATAGATGGGGTAGATGGTATGGTAGTGTGTGTGGGAGAGGAGATGGGCTGAAGAGGAGAATATAAATATTACAATAATTATTACTTATTTTTATAAAACATTCCAATGATTAAGCTTAATTTTTAAATTTTATTTAAAATCTTCATTTATTCTGCATTTTTACAGATAAAGATTTATACTAGAGTACTAAAAGTGCACGAGAATATCAATATCCATATGATCCTTTTGATCAGAAAGCAACTTACTAGATGGACATTTATTGCACAATCAGGCACAGAAGCCCCCTAGCAGAAATATTCAGCTATGTTATTTCTACAACACCGTCTCTGAGAAGTGTTCTCAGTGCTTCAGATTTATGCACTACTTGGTACCATGTTGTCAGTGTGTGTGCTCACAGGGATTAATGTCTAGTATGATGGCCGAATAATTAGCTGGATATTATGGATTATACACCACAAAGAGTGTTCTTCAACCAATACCTAAACGACTTTATATCTGATTGAAGGCCTGTGTTTTGAGAATACAATCTTTCTTAAGGAACATAAAGTTGATGACAGTTTATAAAGTGTCTGCAAGTAAATGGATATAATCATTTGCATCAATGATTTTTTTTTTAATTTATAAGAGGAACCCAATCCATGCCATAAAAAGCTTCCCACACCATTATGGAGCCACTACCAGCTTGCACAGTACCTGGTTGACAACTTGGGGACCCCGGTATATTGCACTTTCCTTAACCTCAGGAACCTGCAGTTAGTTTAACTAGGGGTGAAATTATGATTGTCTTACAAAGTAACTTTTTCCAATCGTCTAGCCCGACCAATTTGTTCTGATCCCAATAAGGGCGCTGGTGATGGCGTGTTTTGGTAGAGCGCAACATCGGTTTCTGTTGCTATATTCAATCAGCGAATTTTGCGTTTCTGTCAGAGTGGTTACGTCTCTCGTACATCCTATGTTCATTTTCTACTTTTGCTAAGCTGATGTTATTGCTTGTTTGTTAACTCAGATTTCTATTCAGACGTAACTTGTCTTGGTCATTAAGCAGATGCGGTCGACTACTCCGATTGTTCATGGTAAAGATATTGACCGCTATATTCTTGGCACAATCATTGTGGATAAAGGAATGTAAATTTCTAACTAAATGTCTCCAAAATTGAATGCGCCATGTGTCTAACGTGGGAATTCTACGTTCAAAACTTTATTAATCCCCGTCATTAACATTAAATCTTCACATAGATCCTTGAGAGTACAGATAAAGCCTGCTAAATGTACTGTTCTTTTAAACATTTCTTACGTGATGTTACTGTTATCTGGATAATTGCACTATTGTCCCTTACTTTAGACACTTCATTTGTATTAAGAAAAGAATTGAATGGAATTCTCTTGCTTTGTAGTTGAACTACTCGGCTCATTTGGATTGTAAATATGTATCAATATTTACTTACTTCCAGTGTTTTGAAAAGTATTCGGG
>BMAW01120948.1:0-10624 GCA_019974015.1 Nephila pilipes | reverse complement strand
TATTTCAATTTTGTCTTAAATTTCAGTATTAATTGAACACCAGCGGCCCCCAAAGTATGTTTTATATAACTGAATCTTCAGCACTCCTTATGTTTGCTAATAATAATCATTAAATGCAATTAATTAATGTGGCCACACTTTAGGAAGAGTTAATCCATAAGCTGCACCTTAGAGTGAGTGAGTCTAATAAGTCTTGGACTTATTATGAACTCAGTTCTTTCAATTTTATATTAACTTGACATAAATTTCAACTCTATAGTATCTGCTCCAGCCCAGTATGTTTTGATTCCATTTTAAATTATTTATTCTTTTAGTGAGAAAATATAATGGGAGAATAGCTCCAAAATATAAAGCTTTAAAAAATAAATGTGTTAGTGTTAAAAGAAAATTTTAAAAGAATAAAATTTGGTGGACAAAATTACTTTTGTTTCTTTGTTTATGTTGAAATAAAATAAAATAGAATGCATCCTTTATCTTTTAGTTTTCACATTCAAGTGACAAATAGAATAAAAATTTATAATTTAAAAAAAAAATTCAAAGCTTTCAGGTGATAAAAAAACGATTGACTTTTATTTCATTTTCTGGATATTTAAAGGTATCAAACGAGACCTGAAGTAAATAATAAAATCTTTCAATCCAGAACTTTTTTTGGAACAGCCTGGGTCTGTTAGGATTCTTTTTTGATTTAGCCAGACTTGGCTCTTGTTCCATAAACCCTCACTCACTCATTTAGTATTTCTAATTTGAGATTCCAAGAATTTCTTTTCTTCCCTGTACGAGGATTGACATTCCTTATTCCACCATGGTTTACTCATCTTCCTCTGTGATGTTCCACTCTTCGGTATCGCTGTATCAGCGGCGTCCACGATAAAGGCAGTGACATTGCGGACACAGTCATCAACATCTCGATCTTGAACCATTGTACCGGTAATAACCGCTAACCGTGTGAATAAATCCCAATCTGCCCGGTAGAAGCGGAAAATGGGGGAAGAAGGAATTGCACACCACTACCATGAACTTGGAATACTAGGAGAGGGAAATTATTATTATTATAGAGATCATTTAGAACCTCTAAATTCAGCGACGGTAGCACTGTCGGTGAACAAATGGCAAGATCAAGGGAATGAAATGTCCTAGTGGGAGCATGGAAATACATCTTCTCGTCGGTGTTCAGCAGACAGTAATCCGAAATCACCTGCTCGATCTGCCGACCACGAGAATTTGTACCACCATACCCCCACTGAGGGTTGATTCCTTTAAAGTCACCAAGCAGAAGGAAGAGAGCTGGTAAATGATCGATTAGTCGGTTCAAATTCGTTTGTGACACATCATAGTTAGGCGGCAGGTAAATGCAGCAAACTGTGATTAATGTGCGGGTATGGATCCGCACAGCCACAGCCTGCAACGATGTGGTCAGTGTAACGACGCTATGAGGACAGTTCTGGGATGCCAGAATGCAAACACCTCCAGAAGAAGGTGATGCTGCATCAACATCCCGTCGTACACAATTATATCCACGCACACGGGTTGTCATATTACTTTTCAGAAAAGTCTCCTGAAGAGCAATGCAGACAGGTTGGTAGGAAGATAGTATGGATTTGAGATCCTCTACTCTGGGTCGTAAACCATGGCAGTTCCAGGAAACAAAAGCCATTAAATGGGCGCACTGGAACTGGAAGGTCCAGTTTTCCAGGACCCCCATGGAGTCATAATCTTCGGGCGATGGGTGTATGTCTGAGTGTGAGTGAGTGACTGTCGATTTTAATGGCGCAAGAGCCAAAGCAAAGCTTTCGACCTGGCCAATGGCCTAATCTGATTAGCCTTTGCAGAGGAAGGGGATTTAAGAATATTTTTTCTTTAAATGTGGATTCTTATCGGTAGGTTTTGGAGTCTTATTCTTAGGTTGCGTTTTCTTAATGGTAGAAACAGGTTCAGGAAATTGCGTTGATATAGATATTTTAGCAGTCTGGGTTGCCGTAGTGTAGCTTTTTCCCAGTAATGGGGTACGGGAAGCCACTACCCGGCGGGCCTCGGGATAAGATAAATTCTGTAGCGTCTTCACCGTAAATATCTCCTTTTCCACGGTCCATTTAGGGCAAGAACGGGTGAGTGAGTGAAAGTAGGTTTTAATGGCGCAAGAGCCAAAGTAGGCTAAGGGCAAGAACGGGAGTATGCAGGGTGGTTGCCCTGACAGTTGACGCACTTCTCTGCAGCGTTACAGGAAGCACTATCGTGTCCTGTTGCTGTACAGCGAGCGCACGTCCATTGTCCCCTACAAGCGTTCTTAGAATGGCCATATCATTGACAATTAAAACATCTCAGAGGGTTTGGAATATATGGTCGGACGGAGAGTCGGAGATATGTGGCCTGAACTGTCTGTGGCAGGGTAGGAGTCGAAAAGGACAAGATGAGGTTATGGGTGTTAAGCACCTTACCATCTCTCCTAATCGTAATCCTCCGCACACCACAAGCCAGCTCGTCCTGCAGATTCTCCAAGATATCTTCCTCCGAAACGTTTTCCAATTCCCTTGAGGATACGCAAGTTGCGCTTGTTTAGAATTACTGACCTGAATTAATAGGTCACCAGAACGTAGTTTTTTGATATCCTTAACAGTTCCTACCATACCCTGAATTCCCTTTTGAATTAAAAAGGGAGATATGGTAGAAAAAGTATTAGTGTCTCTTTTTATTATGAAGAATCTGAAGTTTGTATTTTTTGTAGATATGTCTGATATTACCAAATTTTCATTAAGCTCAACACTTTCAGCCCATGATTCATTTTTAAATTTATTTGAGTATTTAACAGCTTTGGGAGCCAAAATCGAATTATCTTTAGTTGTCACCATATTTGCATTAAAAAAATTTCAAGCAATGACTACTAGTTCGATGGGGCCTCCGCCAGACCCCATCTCACCACCCTTTCCTAACGTGGAAACGAGTAACCTCCGGAGAGATTCGTTCCAGCCGGACAATGTGACCTGCCCCATTACGTGCCCAGGCAGAGGCACAGGTCCAAGGCCGAAGCTGAGGAGGATTTCTCGCAATGGGAGGGAGGTCACACCATCCAGCCACACGCAACCAAGGCTCTCCCTCTGGGAACATTTTGAGGATGACGTTCCGAAACTGTAATCGACGGCGCACGCAACTCCTCTCCTCGCACACCCTTCCCCAATCAGGGCATTCCTTTAAAAACAAAATGTAAGACAATGTGCGAAGTTAAAACTGTATAAAACCTTAGTGTTACAAGGAAATGATGGAAAATTTTAATTAGTGTTAAAATATCGGATTAACAAGCAATTGAAACCAACTAATGAAATAAGATTTAAGTGTAATTTATAAAAAAAGGCTAAGGTCGACTCTTCTTTTGGTTCAGGAAGTGAGTTGTTTCTATTTGGTCCATAGCATCCATTAGCCAGGAATCATCAACCTCATATAAAATACAGTCATCATCATATCCATTTCCGGCAGTGGAATATACATCAAATATATAGATCAGGAGGTACAACCCTGGTAAGCAGTCCGCAACCCATGGTGTGTATAACTGATACTACGCTTGTATATTATGTGCACGTATTTAAAACAGTCATACGATTAACATGAGCTAATAAAAGGAATTCAAAATTGAGTCACTGCAGGGTTCTGTGTCATCTTAAGAAATAAAATAATTTTTTTCAAGTAGTGTGATTCATTGATATCAATGAATAAGTTTCATTCTACCAGTCAAAATGTCAAAACAAAAAAAAAAAAAAAGCACTTAAATTTCGAAAATTCAAATATCATACTTCGAACAATTCATTTCCTTTTCAGAGAATATAATCCCCTTTATTGGACGTCAAGTTATAATAATCATACTCTGTGAGAATTTTAAAAACATGAAGAAATTCCGAAAATAAAGTATAGCAGACATTTCTATTCTCTTTACACAGAACTACATTTCACCATCATTTTCAAAGTGTTTGCTAAATTGAATGGATAAAAAAACAATAAATTTGTGTAAGAAAATTTTATTAACCACCAAAATGTTGTTGAAACCACAGTATTTTAGATAGAAAAATTTTATATTGAAAAAAGTTTTTTTTCCCAGCACACTGTAACGTCTGTGACATACCACATTCCTCGGCCTTCTTAATTTGTTGGTCGATCTTGCCAACTTTGACACTCATGCATTCGACTGCTTTGAGCGACACCTGATCTCCCAGATGTCAGTTGTATTGGTGAAGGAATTAGGGATTCGCCGACAAGAAGCCGTTGAAATCGAAGGCTCTCAAAGAGCGCAAGTCCCCAAGGTTCCCACTCTGGACGGACGTCTGGTACCATCTGTGAGTCTGAAATATAGCAGCAGTAGACTGAATTATTGGTCTTAAAATCAGACTTGGTTAAAAAATACTTAACTAAAATTATTTTTAGTAACATTTTCTAATTATCTTCAAAATGGTACAGCGTTGCAGGTTCATTTTTTAAATATACAGAACTGTGATAGAGTATAGAGTGTTGGAAATGGCTTTCATCATCAAGTGAGTAGAGCTCAACCTTTAATGAAGGACCCACAACCGAAATATTTTTTTACCTTCGCATCTTCTTCCGGCGAAAAAGCGGCTAATATGTATGGTCCAGAGATTATCTCTGCGTGGTCAGGCTGACCGGCCGAAGGGTGTTGTGGGAAATTGTAACCGGAGGCGGATTCAACCGGAACTGGAAAATGTGATTCATCGTAGTATATTACTGAAATAATGATAAGTGAAGCTTTTACATCACTGGAAGAGTAATACCGCGAAGTTAAGTCTAACCCGCCAGCCGTCGATTTAGAGTGTATCAAGTCACAAGAAAAAGGAGTGAGTACTTTTAATATTTCTCAAGTTGTAATTACAATTTAAGTGGAGAATTTGGTTTAAAATTCTTATACAATTTTTTAAGATACTTTAGTGATTATTCTTGTATGGAAACATATTTTGTGTTGTTCCAGGAGAACAGAAAAAAAATTGTTGGTAGTATTTGTACTAGATATATTGTTTAAAGAAAATGTCATTTTTCGGAAAGGGAAAAAAGATTACAATTAGTTGAACGCGAATTAAAAGAAAAGGAACTCCAAATAAAGTATGATTTAGAAAAATTTAAAGTAGAGAACGGTTACCTAAGAATGGAGGAATCTAATTCTTCCACAAAAGCACATTCCTCTGCACCTCAGTTAAATTTAAAGAGATTTTTACCACAGTTTAATTTAAATCAATCAGACATAAGTTTATATCCTGTAATTTTCGAACATCAGGCAAAAGGGGCCTTAATTGAAAAGGAAGATTGGGTAGGTCATTTATTGGGTTTGTTACCTTCAGATAGAGTGCAATTAATTGCAAGAACGAGCAGATAATTATGATTATGTAAAAAAATTATTACTTCAAAGATTTAAATTAAGTCCAGAAGTCTTTCGTCAAAAAATTTTCAGCATCAAAGAAAGGTGGATAATACATGGAAAGATTTTACCTTTGAAATTAGGAATTATTTAGAAGAATAGTTAATGGGGTTATAAGTTGCGCTTTTTGTAGATCTAAAAGATCTGATGGTCGCGGACTAATAAAAAAAAACATGTAAAATTTGAGATGAGAGATCATTTCCTAGATGAATGGGCAAACTTTAAGTCAGCATCGAAATTGACAGAACTTTCTGACAATTATGAAGAAGAAAGATAAAACCGAGATTCAGTGATAGAGCTTATAAAAACGACAGAACCCCTTTCATCTGAAATGAAGGAAAAGAAACTAGTTTAGGAGATTCCTTCCATAAACAAACCGTTTATCCCCCTCAACGCTTTGAGTCAAGGGAAAGGGCTTTTGAAAGGCGTACTGGCCCCAGATGTTTTCATTGCCATATGGTGCGTCATATAAAAACTGCATGCTCTAAATTAATAAAAAGGAAAAAGTCGGAATCCCTAAATAATATCGAAGGAAACGAAACCCTAAGTTTACTTAGTTCCTAAACTGGTACAGGGTCTGTTAATGGAAAGGGAGTAAAAATTCCGAGAGATACGTGAGCGACTATTGATTTAGTTTGCAAAAGATATATAGATTCCTCTTCTTTTACGGGTCAGAAAATCTGGAAAAAACAGCCTCTAACTATGGAATTAGTCTGTTTGCCCCTAGCGATCGTGGAAGTTTCCGGGATTTTGGTACGGTTCAAATCAAAGTAGCCGTATGCGGAAATCATTTAAACCATAAACGATAGATATTAGGGAATAAAACAGCTGAGTTAATTAAAGAGAAAACTGGTTAAGATTTCTTTTCAGTAGAGGTCATTAATGCTGTTCAAACAAGGTCTCAAACTAAGGCAGGAAAAAAAAAGAAATAATACAAGTAAAATTAATGTTATGGAAAAGGGAGACGGTGCTATAATTATTTCTCCAGAAAACAATGATCCAATTTCAATTCCTGCCATGCAGAAAGATATTCCCGAACAGGCCTTAATGAAAATTAAACGGGAAGATTTTATTAAGGCTCAGAAAGATCATGGTGATCTGAAAACGATATACAAGCAGGTTTTGAGTCAAACAACTGCTTCAGATAAATCCTATTCACTTGAGGATGAATTACTCGTTAAAAATCGGGAAGGTAAGTTAAGTAACATGGTAAAGTTATTGGTAATACCGGAAGGGTTAAGTAATCAAATTAAATCTTTACGAATAAAGGAACCACCTTGCATTTGGGTGTTACGAAATCGAAAGACAAATTAAACACATATTTTTATTGTCCTAACTGTAATAAAGATATGGAGGAATTTGTAAAAACTTGTGATGAGTGTCAAAGAGCTGGAAAATCAATTGATAAAAAGAAAGCTCCTTTCAAATTAGTTCCTGTGTTTCAAGAGATTTTTACTAAATTAAATATTGATGCTTGTGGACCTCTTCCAATCTTTTCTAATGGAAATAGATAACTTATCACCGCCATATGCATGTCGTCCAAGTTTCCTGAAGTTATACCAGTATCTCATATTAGTTCTGTTAGAGTCACGGATGCGTTACTGAACATCTTTAGTCGTATGGGATTTCCCAGCGAAATACAATGTGATCAATTTATTCAGTTTACTAGTGCTCTAACAACAGAGTTTTTAGAAAGGTTTGGCATTCGAGTCAGTTACAGTTCAGTATATCATTCACAGTGAGTGACTGTGAGGTTTTATGGCGCAAGAGCCAAGGTAGGCTACGCTATATATCATTCACAGAGTAACCCAATTGAACGATTTCATCAGACATTGAAACTACTTATACGAGCTTTATGCTTAGAGTCGGGCTCAGGATGGGAAAAACATCTTCCGTCTATTCTTTTGGCATTACGGACAGTAACACATGAAAGTACGGGCTATACGCCATCAGATCTAGTGTATGGGAAAAATTTGCGTACTCCTGAAACGTTAGTCATGGAGTGAGTGAGTGACAGTGAGGTTTTATGGCGCAAGAGCAAAGGTAGGCTAGACTGCGCCAAACATTTGTTAAAATGAATTAAAATTTGCAATTCATAAACAGGAATTCATAGAAAGTATAAATAAACGTTAAAAGTTAAAAATTCAAATTTGGTGTAAAAGGTCAATATATCTTAATCATTTATCACAGTAAATGGCGACAGCTTCAGCAGTATATATACTGCAGGAAGAGTCGCACGCAACTTCTCTCCTCGCACACCCTTCTCCAACCAGAGCCCGTTCCAAACATGCCCATGCGGTCTCCCACTAGGTACCTCCGCATGAGAGGTAGTAAGGCCCCGTATTGCCAGAGCTAGGCACGCAGGAGATCGGTATTGATACGCCGTCGGCCTTATAGTGTTTTAGTAGAAACACCACAAATATTTTTTTTTTTTATTTTTAAATATTTTTATAGTTTTTTTCCCATTTTTTATTTTTATTTATTTTTTATTATTTTTTTTCGCAGCACAAAAGTTAGCACACAGAAGAAATTAAACTGTGTTAGAGTAAACTGTCCCCCCCCAAAGCAGAACACATGACAAAGAAAAAAACAGGGAGGAGAAGAGGAAAAAAAAGATCACTGAGGTACCTCGGGGTTGTGAAGCCCGTACTCATCTCAGGTAGATGAGCCCCTGAGGGGATATGTCAAGCGATATTTTAGGAACACTGATTAAAAAACTGTTATCGGCTGAAAAATTTGCGCTTCAGTTCGATGAAACAACTGATATTAAAAATAAAGCACAGCTGTTACCTACTGTAAGTTTCGTTGACGAGGACTTTATTAAAAAACATTATTTATTTTGTAAAGAGGTTCCATAGCGAACTACCGGTGAAGAAATGTTTCGAGTAACCGATGATTTCTTCAAAATATGTAATATTCAATGGAACAACTGCATTGCTGTTAGCACGGATAGCAATGCGGCAATAACGGGGCGTAAAAAAAGGTTTTATCTCTTGTGTAAAGCAAAAAAATCCGACGGTACAATTTACACACTGCTGCATACATCGAGAAGCATTGATGGTCAAGAATTTGCCGAAAGAACTTTTGAACACGATGAATGAATGCATTAAAATCATAAACTTAATTAAATCAAGAGACATAAATTCACGAATTTTTGGATTACTTTGTGCAGAAATGAGAGCCGAATATGAATCCTTATTATTTTATACAGAAATTCGTTGGCTATCCCGAAGCAAAAGTTTGGCTAGATTATTTGAGCTTCGTCACGAGGTGCGTGAATTTCTTTTAACACAGAATATGCTCGAAATATGCCAGCACCTCGATGATGATTACTGGATAGCCAAACTTGCATACATGGCTGATATATTCGAGCATTTGAATGAACTTAATAAAAAAATGCAAGGTCGAAATGAGAATATTTTGACGTGCTCCGACAAATTACAAGGATTTATTAAAAAACTCGAGCTTTGGCAGAAAGAGTTGCAAAAAGGATGTTTGGAAATGTACCAAAGGACCTATCATAATACAATTCAAACAACCAATTAATTGTGGATCTGGCCCAACAACATTTAAGTATGCTTCAGCAGAAATTTGATCAATATTTTTATTCCATTAATACGGAACAATACGATTGGATTCGAAATCCTTTTGCAACCAATGCAATAAATTCTACTTAAGCACTGCCTCTAGAAATTCGAGAGGAATTTACAGATTTAAATAATGACGTCTTTAAAATTGTACTTCTCCGAAGTTCCATTAGATGTTTTCTGGATTTACGTTAAAAAAGAATATCCTCACATTTCCTACAAAGCAATCTTAACATTACTTCCATTTTCGACGACATATTTATGTGAGCAAAGTTTTACAACTCTTGTATTAATTAAAAATGATAAGCGGTCATGCTTAAAAGATCTTGACCAAGAACTTCGGGTTGCGTTGTCAAATATTGAGCCGAATATAAAACTTTTGTGTTCATTGAAACAAGCGCTGGTATCACATTAATAATTATTATGATTGCGTAGAAATAAATATGTTATGGTTTTATGTATGTATACTTTTCAAATAAAAAACAAACATTTATTGTAAAATTTGTGTATCAATTAATACATATATACTTTAGCTTTTGGTGTGACGCGGAATTCTAAAAAGAATTTTGGTGCGTCGTAGGTGAGAAAAGGTTGCGGAGCACTGCCTTAAGGTATCCGTACACCTTTAAAACGTCATTTTTGTCAAAATTTTCCATTTTCTAATTTTAATATCAGTTTAAATTTTAAACTTTTTTCTTTCTAATAATGTTTGAATTTTGCTTATACCTTATTTAGAACTTAAGTTACAAGGATTTGAATTTTACTCGTTAGCTGATTTTTGAAACCGGAAGTGCATTTCTGCAGACAGGAAGTTGGAAGAAATGTTTGTTTTTCATTTTTATTTTTCGAAATATCTTTTTTATCTACAATGGTACAAAATAAATAAATTTTAAAACATGAATCTGAATTTTCAGAATGTTTGAAAATACATTTGGCAACAGGTTTTGAAATACATTTTTATCTTGAATCTGGCAAGAAAAGAGAATCTTTAATGTTTGTTTACATCTGTTTTGGTTTCTGTTCTCATTCTTATAAGTTTCTGTTTAAGATTGTTTTTATTGTTGAAAAGCTCAATTTTTTTCGTTTAAAATGGGAAATTCAAAAAGGAGAATTAGTGTTAAAAGAAAAAGACAATTACGTGGTAATGGTTTTACCAAAAATGATAGCAAAAATAGTACAGTAACTGCTAATGCCAGTGCTTCAAAATTGAACCTTTCTGCCATTCTAGATGAAGAAATTGCTGAATATGAAAATAAACCACTAAACGGCAACAGAATTATTGACATAGAACTCCTTCTGTGCTCAATTTTACAACTTTGTTGCCCCAAATGCTTCCACGATGGTTTGCTGTTACATGAAGACTCGAGGTATGGATTGTGCTCAAGTTTTGCAATAAAATGTAAGCATTGTGACTTTTGCACAGGATTTTCCTGCTCGAAGAAAACATTAAACTATCCTGAGATAAATGCAAGATTTGTTTATGCCATGAGACAAATTTGAAAGGTTTTTCTGCTGCATATGAATTATGTGCAACATTAAATTTACCCAGGCTCAGTAAAACTGCATACGCCAATCATGAGAATAAACTTATGTCTGTGATTTCAGAAGTAAGTGAACTGTCGATGCAAAA
>BMAW01120945.1:0-24949 GCA_019974015.1 Nephila pilipes | reverse complement strand
GAATCTTATCAATCCCGAGATTGATATATTACGCAGCTCTTCCTTGCGAGATTTATATAGATTCATTTTTATGCCATGAGATTCCCCCCCCCCGCTATTTGAAGTTCATTTGCGAGATTACTGTGAATATTAATTTTTACTGAGCTTTGTTTTCAGTACTGATCTAAAATTATTTTCTCTTTTATCAATATGGTTTTTTGTGCATAAATTATAATTTTTTAACATAAAAAAGAAAAACTTATATTTTTACCTTGTTCATATACTCTATTATTAATAAATGAATGCTTGATAACAGAGCAGGCACAATCAATATTTTAAGAATTTATTCGAAGAGATTTTAACACACACACACACAAGCTTGTTTTGTACTTTGCCTATTCTTTTTCAGTTTTAAAAACTGTCCACTATAACACATGGTACTAAATACAATCTAAGATAAATATTGTTATAAGTTTTTTAAATGTAAATGGACTGATTGAGAAATAGAGAGTAAGAACATGATGAATGAAATGATTGAGTTTAACACAACTCTCAAAAGTTATGTCTCGCGCGTGCATTTTGATGCATTCTAAAAATGCGAAATGAAACATGTTGAGCATTCAAAAATTAACGACTTACCGTATATCACTTATAATTATAATTTTCTTGGAAGAAAATATCCTATATTTTTATTGAAATAATGAGATACGCAATACACTCACTTCTGTAGTAAAATCGAGAAAAATATTTGCATTCTTCGCATTTTCCTTGTACGCTTCTGTAAGCTTGAACGTACAATTAAACCACTGCCATGGTTTATACATTCTAGACATAATTAGGTCTTGAAGCCTGTAAAAAGATTATATAATTTATTTCGGTTGCATTCTGAATATTTTCTAAGCGTTGCTAAGTAGAGACAAAATTAGTAGGATATTTCAAAGAACGCAAAATTTAATTTAACAAACTTTAATAATGATTGAAATAAATGAAAATAACAAATTTTAATAATGATTGAAAAATACGAAAATAAATCACCAAATGAAATTTGTTAAGTGAAATTTGTTTCTTTAAGCATATATATATTTATTCTGTATTAAATATTTTAAAATTTTCAGAATACTCAGAAGCTAAATGCTTCAGAATACGTAGAAATACGTGCTTAATTCATATTCCGGCAGACGAAATAATATTTTTTTTTAAAAAAAATCATTTGAAGCAAAATCACAATTTTTTTTTATGTAGATATTAAGACAACTGTTTCATTGTTTGCATTTTATTGTTCTGAAAGAAAATTAAAGATATAGATCTTAATCTTCCGGAATATCAAGTTACAAAATTATTGAACTTAAAGCAAATTAAAGATTATTGACTTCTTATTATACAGAAAATAACAAGGGGTAATTTCCGTAGTACTATTACAGAGATTACCTCTGACACCGCAGAAATATCTCCAAACGCTGATATGGTGCCACGAAAGAGCAACACGTCTTGCCAGAATGACAGTTGGTCGTTTTTAGTGATGATATTGCTTTTATCTTGGTGAGGATGATAGCCGCTCCCGTATGTGAAAGAAACACAGTCTACGCCACCATAGACGATTCATTTTCACTCATCATATATCCAAATAATGGGTTGTAATTGTACAGGGTGCGATCACCCTTGATCTTCATTAGAGCTAATTTTCGTCCCAAAGATGCCTTTTCCTTTTGTGAGTACTCATTCTAGTCCACTATTCCAACAATGCAACACTCGTGTTCAAACATCTGTCGTGACAGAAGCTTGACTCGTAGCTGTATTTGCTATGCGATGGCCAGCAACATCACAAATCGGTCACAAATAGGAAAGGCATGGGCTGTTGTACGTTATTCTGTTAAAATTCCACCGCTTGAGGAAAACTTTCAAGATCGCATAAAATGATAAGGGTCATCACAACGTTGAGAGCATCTACGATTCCATGTCAAGACATGAGGAAGAATGCATCAGAAATTTTGATATTCCAACATCCTATTGAGAATTGTAAGCCTTTTGTATTTTAGTAAAAACCCTATAAATTTTGTCATACATATGCTTAGTTATTAATCCTTTCTTGTTGTATTGAAGAATTAACTGAAAGATTTCATTTCATTATGACTATACCTGAAAAAGATGCAATATATGCACTCACACACACATGCACGCACGCATGCACGCACACACACACACACACACATATATATATATATATATATATAAATAAATTTCATGTATTCCCAGCTTGTGTCACATGCTGAACCACTTCTCTAAATGTGGAGAAGTACATTCTCCATACGTTGTTAACTTTTTTAGGATGCAAGTTAAGTATTTGTACTATGAGATACATAAAATATTAATAATTAGCTTGACTTATGTAACTTTACCAATAAAATGCATCTATATTATCAGTATTTTTATTCTCACAGTCGTTTAACTCGTATTTTATATTTTACTTAGACCCTTATTTTCAGTTAAACAAATTTATCTTGAAAAGTATGAATATTTTATATATTAAATTGAGTTCATACTTTCTAAAGCAGATACATATTTTTTCAATACGTTTTAATTGCACTTATACGTTAGATATCTGATATTTTTGTTATGGCAATAATTTATTATAACCATACAAAAAATAATTTATTAAAATAACGTAAATGTCCATTATTAAAGCAAATACAGCCTTTAAATTAATTTTGAATGAATTAACTTCACAATATAGCATACCTTTCAATAGCTTTTAAATATTTTGAATCCTTGTTCTTCTGAGCTCTTACAGAAACACCAAACATAGTCTCTAACAGAAAAGGAAGAAAATGATTTGTTAACTTTTTTTTATCTATAATATATATACACGTACAGTAATTCTTCATACATTTTCTGCTTTTGTTATTTAATACATACACAAATATATCATACACTATTTAATATTATTCTTTAGCTTTTAATTATTTTTTTGTTCTTTTTTTCCTCGCTCTGTTATATTTAATATTTAATTGCATGCTAAATAAACTTTGTAATCAATTATTTTAATTTACCAAATTTTCTTGCATTTTTCTGGTTCTAAGCAGGAAAATTTTGTATTCTTTTTATTGCAAGTGAAGTGTAGGTTGTTGCAATCAAAATCTTATAATCTCGAAAGATTTTGCATAAGGTTTCAAAAAACTATTGTGTATTTATATTTATTAGTTTCTGAATTCAGAAACATGGGTACATGAAAATAATGCTGGAAAAGGAAATAAATTACTAGCTAATTTCTGTTATGGTTGTATTACTCTTCTGCAGTATTTAATATATTTTGTATTAACTAATATATCAGGAATTATTACCTAAGATGGTATGACAAACACTGATGTCATTCTTTTGATGAATGAAATGCAGTAGAAAGAGAAATAAAGCGTTAATTTAAAAATATAATGTAAACTGAATTATTGAAACTATTATAAACTTCTCAATGGTTATTTTGCTGAATGTTTTCAGCAAAATAACCATCAAAGTGCATTTGGAATAATATACGTTATAAACAAATACCATCTAAGTACTTCCGTTTCGAAAATAGTTCTGTCAATTCGTTGCATTTTTTCTTATTCACTTAGAATATTTAGATTTCATTGAGCGATGTCTGAGGTAAGTTCCAATCTATAACAGATGAGATAATGCCCTGAAGTTTATTATGCTTGAAAGATAGTTTGCATTAGCTGTTCCGAAACCTCTCATGTAATCGCAGATTAAAAACAACTACATCATTTCTCATTTACCCGCAGAGATTGTGTCAAGTGTGTTACGTTTTGAAGAACCCCGATGCTACGCATCAGTATAGAATCTTAAAATAGAAGTCAGAAATAGATCGGGTGAATCTCCGCAACAAGAGATCCGTCAACTCTTATTGGATAAAGAGTTGGTTTACTAAGAAGTTTGACGAATTGCTAAGGATTATGCGACGTCGTGCAAAAACGTGAAAGAGGTTCCGGAGCAATTTATGTTACAACTTTTTTTACAGCGTTTACCAATACGATAACTATTTTAGAAGCTATTATACATACTTAACATTAGATGCAGAAGTTGAAATTTTTGTCAGAATCTTGGATGTTACACCTATTCCCACGAAAATCCATGCAGTAAATAAAAACGATCCAAATTCATTGGAGGAATAACTATTCAGTGAAATATGTAAATTAAATGCACGAATTGATGAGCTCGAATTTTTTCGTAGTCATTCCTCTTTTCTTAGAAATAGAAGTAAACCAAAATCACGAATAACTAGTCAAAATCAGAATTCATCTGTTTGCTGGTTTCTTTCTTCGTTTTGGAGAAAACTGCAAACCTGAGAAATGCGTTTCGCCTCGCATTTTTTTTTTGGAACCGAAAGCGGGGAAGAATAGAAGCAGCGTGTTTTTTTTTTTTTTTTTTTTTTACCGCGAACGTTACATCACCTGTTCATTTGTGACCGGATAGCAAATTTATCATTTCTTGTTGATATTGCACCTGACAAGTCAGTACTTCTGACAAATAACATCCAGGGAAGAAATCATTCTCAGAAAAAGAAAAGTCCTTCTCTTTTGCTCCCACTTCGTCTCCGTTTAATGATCATAGATAAAAAAAAATAGTTTCTGTGGAATTTTGTCTTGGGCTTTTCTCATTGCTAATGATACTACATCAGTTATGAAAACAGATTTTTTTTCTCCATGTTTAAGGATTTGTGTCTGATATGCACAATGGATATTTGAGAGACTTATAAACCAAATTTCAATCAATAGGTCATATTAAAGAGATATTCTATGAAAATAATATTGGGAGATTCCATGTATTATGAACTTTTATTGGAATTTCCCTCTGTCACTGAGTTACCGATTTAAATCAACCTGTAAAACATAAAACTCTCCGTTTTATGAACTATAGTGCCTTCGGTTGAAAGATTTACTTCCATTCTATTGGAAATTGTTAAGTCTAATTTACAAAATATGATTCAATTGGGACATTTAAGACCTTTTAGAAGTAATCATGCATCTCCACTACACATGGTGTCCGAAAAGGAACACATGAGTGTAGATCTATAGAGAGTTTCATGTTTTGAATGCTCAAACTATAAACTAAAGATACCCTACTCCTTGTGTAGCTGATCTGATTTCATATCTGAATTACATAGTGTAACAATTTTTATCCACATTGATATAATAAAAACCGATAAACCTAGATGATATTCCAGATACAGCGATTTGTTTGAAAGTACGAGCATGCAATTTGGATTGTGCTGTGCATCAGCTACCTTTCAGAGATTTATAAATGAGGTTACCAGAAATTTATCTATTGCTTACCCTTTTGTAGACTACGTCTTAATCGCTTCAAAGGATCGAAACGAACATATGAAACAGCTCGAATCCTTATTTTTAAAATTACAAGAATATGGTCTTTGTATTAATACTGGAAAATGTATCCTCAGAAAAAACTCGATAAAAAATAAAGAATTTAAATTTTCAGAAAATGGAATAAACCCCCTTCCCGATAGAATACAATGCATTCTCCGTTTTTCCCAACACATAATGTTAAATGAGGTACGTATGTTTTTAGGAATTTTCAACATCTATCGTAGATTTACGTGTTGATATACTTCATCCATTGGTTACATTTTAAGAAGATATAAGAATAAAACGATATCTCAATCTAATGTTCAAGAATCGGAACAAATTAAATGGAACTAGAATACCAAAAAATCCTTCTCAGCAGCAAAACAATTTATAGCGCTGTCAGTTCTTTAAAGACATCCTATTCCTGGTGCATCTTTAAGTATATAGGTTGATGTATCGAATTTTGATAATCAGTTAATACAAATATTTGAAGGAGAATGGGAACCGAATGTCTTTTACTTAATGAAATTAAATAATAGTCAACAAAAAAAATGTCAACTTATAACATAGAACTATTCTCAATCTATTCGATTATAAAACAATTTAATCACATAAGAGAATGTAGATTTTTCTCATTTATACTGATCAAAACGCACTAATTTTTCCATTTCCATAAACTTCTAATAAATGTTCTCATTGGCAATTACACTAATTTTCTGAAGTTATACTGCTTAAAAACCAATAATACACGCATTTTCACAATAATTGTTCACATAGGCCATTGCGCTATCTTGATTTTATATCGCAATACTTCACTGATATCCGACGTGTGAAAGGATAAAAAAAAATGTAATAGCAGACTCAATCTTATGCATTAAATTGAATACAGGTACTAAATCCTCTTTTTTTGAATTTTGATGAATTGGCTAAATCTCAACAAAAGGATTCGGAAACTCAAGGGTTTTGAAGAACAAAAGTTCCTTACTTCACCTGGAACAAAAACCTTGACAAAATTTTGACTCTGACTTACTATGCGACATTTCGACTGGTTCGCCCAGACCATTAGTTCCCGAATTATTTCTCAGACAAATTTTCGACCAGCTGCTTAACACTTCACATACCGGAGTAACGGATGCGTCAAAACCAATTTGCTCTAAATATATGGTCAAATATGAAACGAAACTGAAAGAAAAGGGTGCGTTCAAGGTCACACAAAAGCATTAACATTTAGTTTTCCTGATGGCTCGATTTCGACACATATGCATCGACATTGAATGATGAAGGCTCGTAATTACGATTTTCTTTGTAACGCGAGTCTTAAAAAATGTTGGGTACAAACCAAATTCACACAACAGAGCATCAACCAATTTCGAAGGGGATTGTAGAGAGATTCCTTTGTCATTTAAAATCTTCCATGAAGGCACATGAGAGCACTCACTGGACAGACATACACTCTATAACAAAATAAATAAATAAAATAAAATAAAAACGCACCAAGAAGGAGTCGCCTGATTGTAATGAAAATTTGTATGCAAAGACGTTCAGACCGAACATGCAAATGATTAAAATTTGGTAACCAATGATGGAAAAGCGGAAGCTACATTGCATCGGAACTGCGCACTCAGCACTATAAGAAGCGATTCTCAATCTGATGGACAAATTTTCTGTTGCATTGCGATTTAAGATACTATTCAAAGACTGAAAAAATGCCTCGCCGCAGGATTCGAGCTCATTACGAACACCTGTTTGAGTTTGAAAGAGGTCGTATTATTAGATTGAAAGTGGCAGGTAGAGCAAATCGGAGAATCGCTCGTCATACAGGTCGAAGAGATGCGGCGATTAGAAGATGCTAGCAAGAATGGGTGGACAATGGCAGATTTCAGCGTCAGCATGGTAGTGGTCGACCTAGAGTCACAGCAGACTAGGAGGATAGAGTGACTGTCAAATCAGCTGTCACAACACCTGATTCATCGTTATCAACCATCAGATGTGCGACCCACACACGAGTGTCCACCATGACCATTCAAAGACGGCTGATAGAGAGAAATCTAAGCTCGTACTGACTACTACGCCACCTGCCACTCACGCTTGTACATTGTCGAACCAGATTACAGTGGCGTTTGGCTCGATGCTAACGGGAAACGTATAGTGCCTAGCGACGAATCACGCTTCCAATTGTGACGTGTCTGGAATCGCCCAGGGCAGCATGCCGATCCTGCTTTCACTATATCCCGCCACACAGGCCCTCAACCAGGAGGTACGATCTGGGGTGCATTTCCCTTGATAGGCGGCTCCCTTGGGCCGTCATTAGAGGCACACTTACAGCACAGCGGTACGTCGACGACATTCTAAGACAAGTTTTGCTTTGCTACCGTTCCTTTTGCAGTATCCTGGCCTTATATTTCAGCAAGATAATGCCAGACCACATACGGCACATATTGCTATGAACTGTCTCACAGCTTGTCAAACACTTCCTTGACCTGCCAGATTTCTCTCCAGTCGAGCATGTCTGGGATATGATGGGAAGGGGATTGCCTCTTCCAGGGAATGTTGATGACCTAGCCCGACAATTAAAGCAAGTTTGGCAAGAAATACCGCAGAAGACCATCAGGAAGTTTTATCATTCTATGCCATGTCGTGTGGCAGCTTGCATCCAGGCTAGAAGTGGGTCAACATCATATTTAGCTCGTTACTTTGTAACTATGTAACTCAGAAATAAATCATTCAATTTTTCTGAAATCTTAATCATTTTCTATTCTGTACATAATTTTTCTTATCCGCCATTTTTCTTCTTCCATTGGACAACTCTTTCTTGGTACGTCGTTATTTTTTTTGTTTTATAGAGTATACTAGCAATAATTCTCCTAGGAATCCGTCCAAATGTAGGACAAGGGATTTCATTAAATTTGTGCCGATCGTCTGCACAGAACAACACTCCAACTTCCTAGTGATTTTCTGGAAACATATGTTCTTCCACCATGCGATGACCTCATTGTTGATCGTCTTCGAAACTTAAAACACGAAATTAATCCAGTGTTGACATCCACCCATGGACCAATGTAACTTTACATCAATGTATCATTAAAATCTTGCTCTAGCATATTTTTAAGAACATCAAAGTATCAATAGCATCAATGTATCAATATAAGCCTATCACTTATATCAAAAAGGTTCACAGTACTAAAAACCTCCTTTTTTTATCAGACTGTTCAATGGACACGAGTTGTAATGTGTTAACTTACCACATACTATATCCAATGTAGCATTAGCTAGATATTTCATAGGATTTGTAAAATCCCTTTTTGTTTCTTGTTGTAAGATATTCACTAATTCTAAAGATTGTTCGTTGAAAACTGTTAGAAAGCCTCTTAATAGCTCAGGATGGAAACAAGGAGTCATTAATTTGCGTCTTACTCTCCACTTGCTGGCGGGACTGCAAAAACAATGGAAAATGCCACACTATTATTGTATGCAAATAACTTTGCCATTTGTTATTTATGTCCTTCATAAAGGATTTTTCTGACGTTAATTATTTATTTCCACTTATATTTGACTGTATTTATAGTAATTTTGACGAAATTTGCATGCAGTATTTTTAATAAAACGATAAATATTAGGAAATACTTTTTGAGTATATTTAATACTTTCTCGCAACTGTTTTTTTTTCAATAATAATCAAATGATATTTCATACTCAAGTCTTATTAAAAATAACTGAATTAACTTCCCTATCTCCTTATCGTCTATTATTTAAGAAAATAAAATGTTTTATTTCATGTTAATTACGCGTTTCTTTAAAAACGCTGATAGCATTTTGATTTCTAAATAAGAATAATTAGTTTAAATATTTCATATCTATATTCAACTCACTTACTGACCTTATGGAGAAAAATTTAAATTATCGGGACTGTCTTTGGATTATTTAATATTACGTAAGTAAATTTTTAGAATCATTAGAAATATTCAATTTATTGACTATGAAATATATTTGTCACTGTATATAGAGGCAAAAATTAACTCAGAAATATGCTTATATCAGTTTACTTTGCAGAAATTGTCTCTTAACATAGCTAAAAATGATACATTATTACTGTATAGGACATTGCTATTAAAGAACACTTGCAGAGTCAGTTTTAAAAATGTAATTTTTCTTAAGATACTTTTCAAGCTTTATTTTTTTTTAATTTCTTTCCCTTAACTTCTGATTTAACTTCCTGTGTCCATTATACATATCGTAATTGCTTTGTTCGTTCACTAACAGCTGGCTAGAAAGTAAAATTCTCTTTCATTTGATGTGCCTGAAAATTGAATCTAAGGAAAATTACTCTACTTTTAGCACGTTGACTTCAAAAACTGTCATTAGCCAAAATAAAAAAAAAATTGTAATAAATCTAAAATTGGAAACTAAAGCGTTTTGAACTCGGCAGAAAAAGCATTCAACTCGGTTGTTCGAAAATCTGTGCAAGAGAAGTACACTTGAAATATAACTTAGGATATCATTCGACAGTGGATATAGATAAAAGCACACACACGAGTTTCTTGAAAGCTGAAACAAAAATTCGAAACTAATAATTGATAGTAACTAGTCATGTATTAGACAAAATTTTAAATTTACCTGGTAACAAGTCCCAGACCGAAAACTGGCTTCAGAAATTCATAAAATGAACTTTTTTCAATCTCTTTATTTGATTTATATAATTCCTGAAAAAAGAACTTTTTACATCTTAAGTACTATAACGTATCAAAATTAGCGAGCGTGCATAATTCACTTAACTAAATATCATAAATGCTTAGTAAAGTTCAGTCTCTTTTACAATTTTGATTTACGAAATAAGAGACAAATTGGAACAAAATAATAATAATAATAAAAAAAACCAGAATATATATTGTTATTAGATGCATGGATATAACATATTAAAAGTTATAAAGATCGATGCAACGTGAAGTAATTGTGCATTGGGGAAGAAAATGGCTAAAAGAGTTTAACATTCGCGGTGAAGGAATTACTCTTTCAAAATTACAAAATGAGGTTATCAATATGACAATGGTCAAATTTTGGCATGGTTGGTAATGACAAGGTTTTATACTGATAAAATTTTTAAATCTTTTCCAACGGGATTTCTCATACCATTTGCGTTATTTGGCGAACTGGATGAAGGCGAGAGCTTTCCCATTAAGTCCCTATCGTGTTCATGAGAATGAAATCAGGTGACTTTGAGCCAAGAATGTACTTAGGAAGCTGGAATTTAACTTACAGTGTGTAAACTAACACTATAAAAGCGCAATTTAGAATAATGAAAATCTCGCTTACCTGTCAGCGGCTTTTCAAATTCTCGTTCTTGAGACTTTCTTAGCAACATTAAATTAGTTTATTACTGAGATTCGTAATGCAACTTTTAAACAGAGAATAAGATTTGCTACTTAAGTTCAAACATATATGAATCATCACTCGAGGAAGTAGTCACAACTCCCCAAGGGAGCCGCTAGTATGGCGCGCAGCTCCTGTTCTCTAGTTTCAACATACAGCAATGAGTTCTAGGTATCGACAGGTTTTATATTGATGAAAATAAAGTACGTAATGGCAGAATAGAAATGATAATGCAACAAGGGGAAGAATTATTTACTGTAAATGAGACACGACAGACCATAAAATTAATCCGTCTATTGAAGGAAATGACACTCCAGACAACTTAGTAATTATTAAAGGCCTTTTAGTTGGATATGCATCATATATCAGTGAAGAAGTAAACAGTGAAAAAAAAGATGAATGTAATTAGTCCAGAACCAAAAGTGAAGAGTTAAAGCGAACGAATGAATCAGACCGTTAATTTTCATGTGAATATAAAAGAATTTACTTTTGAGGTTAAGAGGGCAACCATTATCAAAAACATTTTATTATTTATCCTAAAATTTATGCAAACCTTAATTCCATTTGCTTTGACAAGAAATACTACAGGCGTGAATAGAAACCAAATACAAAATAGATGTTCTTTTTTATAGAGGTTTACCAGGCTCTTTAATAATTTCATCGCATCTGAAAAATAAAAATATGTATATTAAAAAAACATAAAGTAGATGCATTTGTGTTCTCTTAGTTACGATGCGTCTTTTTTGTTTTTTTAATATTTTCTGTATTTGTACAAAAATATTTCAAGACGTACTCATTGCAACGAGTTACATTTATAAAAATCGACAGAGTGATAAAATTTAGATTTCTAAATGAAACAATGCTAACCACCATTACTAAAAAATGATCAGTAGAAGAGATGATATTGTTGGATACAATGATAAATAAGAATTCTTGACAATTTAAGTTATTGTATCAAATATGTACATGTTAGAATTTTTTCAAGCATTGAAGAGTTCACAGAAAGTCCGAATATATTGCGAAGTATTTTTAAGAAGTGCAATTTTTTGAAGAAATTTGGCAACCAATAAGCAAAAGGAATCTTAAAAACATTTCATTTATTCCATAAGAAGAATATTGTTACGCAAGAATAACACATCGATCAATAACTCCCGAGTCTAACATTGAAAACAACATTTTTTACTGTTTTTTTATTCATCAACCTTTAACACCTTTTTGTTAATCACCTTTTTAGAGATTCTATAATCCGTTCAACACTTTCCAAATCTTTTTTTTTTTTTTTTTTTTAAAAAAAAAATTTTTTTCCCACTACGCAGAAATCTTTTTTTTGTTGCGAGTAAATAGCGATAAACAGCTTTCTGAATCATCGACTCGTTGCTGTTTTTGTTCCATCGAAAGCAATCGCGGCACCCACTTGGAAAAATCCTTTTTCACTTCACTTCAAAAAACCTTTTTCCTGGTCCAATCGACTTAAAATTTTGACACGTTTTAAGCAAAGGTTAGTACTCTAGAAAGACCTGGTTACTGGTTTACTACGAGCGCCATCTCTGGGTTAGTCTCGGGAGTTATTGATCGATGTGTTACATTGGGATGATTGCCATGACGCCAAATTTTGCAAGAAATTTATATGCCCTTAGGCAAGTCAGTAAGGTTCTGAAAGGTATTTTGAGAGGGTACATGTCTGAGCCGTTGAGTATTATAAGTTTGAATTGTTGTACTCGCTGTGGTTGTGCGAATAAAGGAATTGAGGCTTATTGTATATTACTTTATTTGTGTGCTATTTGCTTCCTATAGAAGAAGAAAGACATTTTACTTGCTTGAGAGTCTCAGAATAAAATTTCAGATATACTCCGAAAAAACCTGCTTAATAATTGTATGGAATCTTTTGACATTTAAAAACTGACCAGCCATGTAACAATATGACCGTCTATCATTTTATTAATTGATATTCCAATTAAAAGTAAAAATAAATAAACAATCAAAAATTAACATCAGAAAATTAAATTGATCACCACATACACAATTTGGTGCTTCCATTCTGTGCTGCAGTGTATTATGGAGCATCAAAACAAATGTGTCACCTTTTCAAAAACTTGTTTTGATTGCTGCTGCGTTTAGTTATCACCTTCATTTTGCGTTAAGTTATCAGTGTCGATGAGACAAAAATTCATTATTATGTATTGATGACTAATAAACCATGAAAAAAATTGATTGCTTCTGGTAAATTTGCTCCAAAGAAGGGGAAATAGTCTTATCGATCAGGAAATTTTTGTCGATGATTTTTCTGAACTTCTTTCAAAAAGGAAAAACGATCAACGAGCAATGCTTTCGTGAGAACCCTTATTCTAATTTTCCGTTACCAATTCCCTATTCCTAATTTCTGTACACGAGTACTTTTTAAGCCACACTCGAAGTTTTCACTTACAGCTTAAGGAAAAATGCGATCAAAAACATAATTGAAATTTAAGGACTAGTATGTAACTCATAAATTCAATTCCCCAATTAAATATCTATATCTACTACTATTAGATTTAACATAAATCGTGATTTTACACTACTGCACAGGCCTGCGATGGAAAAAATACAAGGGAATTGATAGCTGAACTTAATATATTTTTGGTAATGATTTCAAAAATAACAATGAAATTTTTTTATCACGTCATTTTTCTTGAAAAAATTCAATTTCTCTTGGACTTTTATGAATGTTTACCAAAAAATTTTTCAGCATTGAAAGTCTTCCCTCCATGACTGAGCTTCATTCTACCGTTGTGAAACGTACAGAATACCATTCTGAGACACCTCTCCGTCACCCTCCTTCCCTCCCCCTGGCAATCTTTCTCTACCAAAAGCTTCGCATGCAATCATTATGTCAGATCCTAATCTTGGTTCTTTAGCCTCTCAGGAATTCGCGCTAAGCTAACGTTATCAGCAGTTACTTTTAGTGCTTTACCTGGATTAATTTCGGGACTTTTACCTTTCTGAAAACTTAATTCTCTCGACTTTTCTGGAGTCATAAAAATATAAAACATATGTCCTCGTGAGGGATTCAGAATCTCAGAAGATCGTGTAATAACTGTGTTTGTAGAGAGAAAAAAAGACATTGACATTTTGAACTTCGTCTCAATTTTTTTTCATGTGTAGTATCGTGTGTGCACTGATTCATTGACAAGTGGATACTTCATCACAGAAACAATTTTAACAGTTGTGTTTTTCTCTGCGCGTTTCGTGAAGCATTACTTGAAGTTCGAGACGTTGCGAAAATT
Organism: Nephila pilipes; assembly: GCA_019974015.1. Lineage (NCBI taxonomy): Eukaryota > Metazoa > Arthropoda > Arachnida > Araneae > Nephilidae > Nephila > Nephila pilipes. Next base: position 10,986 of record BMAW01120945.1, on the reverse strand, counting down.
TGCCAGATGACTTTTGTTACATATGCGTCAAATACAGTGTAATTAAAATTTACATACTGAGCATTACAGACTATGTAAAACAACTTTATCTAACGTATTTTGGCATGAGACTCATAAACCAGGGCAATTCGTGTGCTCCTCAAAAAGTTTGTGTGCAGTGTCTTAATGACATACGCTTTTGGTTCAATGGAAAGAGGACTGCTTTACGATTTGGAATTCCTATGACATAGAGAGAGCCAAAAAATCATTCTGATTATTGTTACTTTAGCTCCTGTTGTGTCCATGGGTATAACCTCAAAAATCATGAGCTAATCTCTCATCTTGATAACATTCCATCGGCCGTATGCTCCGTTCCTCATGGATCTAATATACCAGTTTATTATTACCCCCTCTGAATGTAAAATTAGGTGTAATGATGCAGTTTGTCAAGGCTATTCCAAAATATGATGACTGTTTCAAATACTTGTGTAAAAAGTTTCCAGGTTTATCCGAAGCCAAGTTAAAAGAGGAAATATGAGTTGATTTAGATGTCCGCAAGCTTATGAAGTATAAAATATTTGAGACTAGTATGATTACAAAAGAAAAAGAAGTTTTGGTTATCTTCAAAGATGTCGTCAGAAAATTTCTAAGTTACAAAGACTCCGACTATAAAGCAATTTTAATGAATGTGCTGGACAGATTTTAAGCTTTGGGTTGCTCCATGAGTGACATAATACATTTCCATCCCTCACGTATGTACCGAAAATTTAAGGTCACTCGGTGAAGAAAAGAGTGAAAGTTTCCACCAAGTCATCAAAGATTTGGTGCACAAATATGAAGGAAGATGGGACAAAAACTGTTCTTTTGGATGTTACTGTTCTGTTGGATGTTAACATGTTAACATGAGATAAGCCCGATATTTAACATAAAAAAAGAACGTCGAAATGAAGTTTCAAAGAAAAAAAATGAATATATACATACTTAAATGGAAACTTTATTTAATTTTGTTTTTTTGCGCAGTTTCAAATTTGTTTCAAACTTTCCTGTTCACAGACAAAAAACTTGCTCTATTGTTCTATTTTATGAAAGTTACTTTAATAAAAGCAAATCAAAATAGCATGCTGGGAGTTTTCTTCTAGAAACCACTCTATAATTGGATGTAAAATGTTTAAACCTCAAGGGAACTTCCTGTTTTTCTTTCGTCCAGAGGCGCCTCGTAAGATCTAGCAACAGTGGTTTTCATCCCATTTGCTAAAAAATCAATTTACCTCACCAAGAATCTATATATACGTAGATTTAACTAGGTAAAACCCACTGTTACCAGATAGAAAATGCTAAATTGTTCGAGAAAAAGCCTTTTCAAATAAGAATTTAGTAAAAATATCTGTATTGATTTTAAATAAAAAAAAATCCTGACGAAAAGAAAAAAATATGGAGATCATTTTCGAAATCAGCACAACAAATAACATACAAAGTTACTGATAATCTCTTTTGTATTTTTCAAAAATTTCAATTTCATAGAACTGTGTTATCACTGAAGCTATCGTTAAGCGTTATTCAGAAAGAATAATTCCATTTAAAATAATTCCTATTTTAATTTTTCTCCATATATTTGTTGTTTTCAAAATTTAAAGTTATAAGAGGACAGTTAATAAATCGATACGAAATCACCTAAGCGTCATAATAAATCTCATTCAAATGCCATATCCAAATGTTTCCGAAATTGGCAAAAATAAATAAATAAATAAATAAATCATGGGCATAAATAATGTACAAAAATAACGAAAAGGAAAGTGGCCAAAAAGGGCCAGTGAAAAAGTGGTCTTAAATGAAAAAAATAATATAAAAGGGACCTAATAAATACATATTTCTTCACCATGGAATCAGAAATCTTACTTTATTCTCAAACGGAATATGTTTACGATGTATCAATCAAAACAGAAAACAAGCCAATGAAATCCAAGCATTGAACATACCCAGAAGTTGAAAAGTATTTGAATGTCTGAAATTATATTAAGCGATTAATGTGTATTTTAAACGAGTATTAAAATATTTTTCATTTCAGATCAGCTTATAAAAAATTAAAGTAACGGAAATTTACTCATATTTAAGAATTCTCACATAAAAAAGGTATTAAAATATCAGAAAACTCAATTTCAATTCCATTTTCTCTGTGTGTCATTTCGTGAAGTTGAGCTGTCAGCAATTTTCTCTTCACAAATCTTAGAGACGTTTTGTAATTTAAATTTCAACTACTTTCCAACCTAACGAAACGTACATGAAGATAAGAATTGTGTACGAATTAGGAATAGTGATATTTTAGCAAAATAGGATTGCAAGAAAGAGGAGGCAGGTGATAATGAGAAAGATATAGATATTTGTAAAATAGCACTTAAAATGTTGTTAATCAATTTTTCTATAAATTTGTTAGGAATTGCATCTGATAAGAGTAAATGGTAATAGGAGTTTATAAGCTGTATTTGAAAGATGTCTCACTCGAAGCGAGGGTGTTGGTAAGCGGTAATTTTATTGTTTGCTCTTGCGCTGGGATGCAGGTGCGTGTAGAATTATTTGAGAGAGAGCGCTTTTCCATAATCCTTGAAGAAACCTAATAAACTGGGTTTGTCTTTTTTCTTATGTCTTTTGAATTTCAATTGTAATATTATCAATTATTGAATTGAATTTTGTGACGACACTGTAGATTTAGATAACGAGAGGAACGAGTTTCAACATCTTACATGAAATTCGTAAACCAGAGGGTGAATCAATTTTCCCAAAATGATGTCCTTTAAGTTTTTTTTTTACCCCAGGAAGAAAAAAGAACCTAAACCTAACTTACACCTAAAATTCTTTTTATTTCATATGTTGCCAATACCTGTATACAGAATGTGTTAATTGACAAAGCTTAGTTGGTTATATCATGAGTATTCCGAATGTTTCGAATTTCAGAACCACCATCGACATTAAAAGAAAACTTACCGATACGAAAAAACAAATTTTATAATAAATTAAGTTCCTTATGCATCGGACGATTGATTGAAAAAATAATTATTTCAATTTACAATCAATTTTTTTCACCTTTCCCTTTTTTTCTTCACAAACAGTCAGTATCGTTTGTGCCATCGTGGAGAAAGTCGAATTTCATTATCTCTAAACTGGGCTACGGAAGCAGTGTCCAAGCGTTTTTCTACGAAGCCACTGTCCTACGCTTCTCAGAGCACACCACCTTCTCTCTGATAACAGATGCATTTAAATCATTTTTTTATTCATCAGTTATGCACCTTCCAAATTATATTTAAATTTAATATTATTGGTTAGATGGTGAGGCACTTCTAACTATTAGGAAGGGCACTGCATAAACTAAACACTTTCGACATTCTACCAGCTATTTAGATTTCATTGGTGGTAATGTTTCTGCAACACCTCTAATATAAAAAAAAAAAAAAAAAAACTTTCTTCAGGCTAGACTGTTTTAATTGATGTTACGCTTTTCATCACTTGATCGCGGTTTAAAATTACAAGGTTCGTCTATAACAGCCTTCGTGTTGCTTTTGAACAGGACAATTTAATCAATCAATGGAATGTAATGATATATAGTAGAATAAAAACAAGGAAGGGATCTTTCTTTATTCTTTTACACTTTGTTTATTTTAGAAAGATCCTTTATGTATAATTTAGTGATTCGTCTGAGGATCTACAAATAAATATTGTTTTAAAGAATTTCTAAAATCAGAGCGACGACGCAATCCTCTCTAGGAAATATCCTTTTTTTAACTCTTTCGGATGTGAATAATGTCCCTTTCAAATAAATATATTTATCTAGATTTTAAAAAGATATCTGGGTGTTCGATAAACTTTATGTACCATTTTCACAATTCCAGATCGCTCATACATGAGCAACTTAAGTCGAATAATGTGAAAAATTCACACTAAATTAAGCAAACAGATTCTAATTAGTAAGAACGCTGCTTGCACAATAATATATCCATTGTAATCTTTTACTCGGATGAAGTGCTGGTTAAACCGAAGACGAATTCTTACATTTTAAAACCGAGTTCTTTTTTCAGGTCAAAAACATTTGATTTTTGTTGCTTTTTTATACATTCAGATAAAAGAAAGCATTTAAAACCTAGTAAATAAGACACACAATGTACGCAATGCAATATTTTTATGTACAAGCAATGCATCATTTCGGCCTTCTTTTGGAAAATATGACACCAATATAATTCTTTAAATAATTTTTAAGTCAATTATAAAATATCGGAAGGAAGACAGAAAACATGTTTAACATTTTTAAGATGTAAACAAGTAACTGCGTGTCACTTTATAAGAAATTCGCAATATATAATTACATAATTTATTTTATGTTACGCATTATGTTAGGGTACTTACGAATATGTAAACCATACTTTCCACTAGGTCTTTCACGTGTAACAAATTCTGTCAAAATGCCAAGGACATTGAAGAAGTGTGGTCTGTTCCCGGGCATGAGCTGACAGCATTTCTGTCTCCAAAAGGAATATTTTACGATGACAAGGAGAATCCCGCTCAAAATAGTAGTCAAGATAATTACCAACATTCTGTTCAAATTGTATTCTAATACTTAAGAAGGAAATCTCAAAATTATATGAGATGGTGGGATACGTTTAAATTTATATCGTTTTAAAGCGTGATATGTTTCAATGCTCTTCCTATCTATGCAGTCACCATTCGATCGTTTGATTACATTTATCATCTGATTAATATTTAAAAACGATATCATCGGTCGAGTAAAACAATGATGGAAAAATATACAAAAGAAATGCTGCTATCAATAACCTTTTTAGATATGAAATGATTAATAAGCAAAAAGACTAAGACGAATCCAAAGAAAACGGTTGTCAGGATTACTCTCATTTCATTCAAATAGTATTCTAATTCTTAAGAAGGAAATCTTAAAATTATATAAAATAATGGAATATATTTCAAATTATATAGCTTCAATGTGTGATGTGTTTTAATACTCTTCCTATTTAACAAATCACTATTCGACCTTTGAATGTGAAGCATTAACCTAACATATACTGAAGGAGTTATCTGATTTAAACTTAAAACATTGTCTTCATTCATACGTGAAACAATGAGGGACAAATATTTTTAAAAAAGTTGCTATCAATAGCCTCAACAGATATGAAATGCTTCATATGTAAAAAAAAAAACAATTTCTAACAATTTTTACGTTTATTGTGAGTTATTTTGGATATTAAATGATACGTGTAATGATCAATAGAGAAATTAAATGTTATTTTAGTATTGGAAAGTGAATTCTAAATTCTATTTTTATTATGGTTAATTTAAAGTCCTTTCAAAGATTTAAAAATGTTCATTTTTATGTTTTGATATATATCTATTATTACAAATTGCACTTCTTCAGAAAACGCAAAGGAATTTATATATTTGTTTTTGTTTACCATTAATCATAAAAATAAGATTAACAGTATGGGAAAGAAGTTAAAGCGCTTACGTGTTACAAATCATTTAGAGTGACTGCTTCAACCTTTATTATAAAAGGAATTTCACTAAGATCATTTATCACGAATTTAGTTAAGATTTTGGACAAAAAAGACTCTAGTACAAGTAAGTTGTAAATTTTTATTTGTTACTGAGAAATCAGAGAGTTATTAAAACCAGATGCTTTATCTTGGATTAGAGTTGAATGCTTTCAAATGCAAGTCTCAAAAACTGCAAAAATTTTATTAAAACTTCTATCCATACATTTTTAATGAAAAATGTAAATAAATAAGTATTACTAAAACGTGTTTAAATAATGAATGATATTAGGCTAAGCAATGTTTATTGGTGAAAAGATGATTCTTAAGGCAGCCTCAGAAGAAAAGATCTGGTAGAGTGATATCAAGTCCAGTATTCGATGTTATTGGATTTTCAAACATGTTTATCTCAACGCGATCAAAAATTTGCCTGACAACAAGTCGAGTAGCACCATTCAGCTCTTGAAGTGATCATCATTCAGCTTTGATACATCCTAGTGTCATGAAGCGCTTAACAGAGGCAAATATCACAAGTCTTGAAGAGTTCTCTTCTAGGTCTCCTTCTGCAATGATGTACATATATCCCTTTTCTGTGAGGTTTTTTTTGATTGATTGCTTATTACCGTTGCACTCCGAAATTATTCAAAAACTATTGGTGACGTATCTCGTTATTTTGAGCTTCAGATCAAATGACGAAGGCAACAGCTGAGTTGGCATCTCCTTCTCCAAATTTCCACACTTAATCGAGGAGAGAATTTAGACTTGAAAGCGTCAGCATTGTTACAATGCGGTCGGGTCATCAGGCCTCAAATTAAAAAGAGTAGACGAAGTAGCGCTACCCTTTAGTTTACGACCGTGACCATTAGACAACTGCGGCCACTTAGTACGAAGGAAACAGTCTCTGTTTGATTAACAAGCTTTCATTATTTTTATACATTGTACAGTTGTGAAATTTTCCATATTTAAAATATCATACCTTGATTTTCTGATTGTGACAACAATAAAAATTAATTAGTTTTCCTTATTGCTTTATTCTCATATTAAGTTGTAAATTGACTTCCGCCCCCCCCCCCGTGGGCCCACGGGGGGTTCATCATCACGCAACCGAGGGACCCCACAGATCTTATTACCTTTCGACTCTCTCCCCCTTTTCCAATTGTCATGTGTTTTTCATTTTTGTGTGAAAGCTAAATACAGTTTTTATAGCATGCTTTTGTTTTTTTATCTGGCTGTACTAACTTTTGTGTTAAAAACACCCTGAAATGTTAAAATAATTATTGATATTATAAAAAAATTATGTCGAATCTAACTTATTAAAAGGCCAGCGGCGTATCAATACCAGTCTCTTGCATGCCTAGTTCTGGTCATAAGTTGTCCCCGTACCTCTATTATGATTGTATTACTAGGGAAACCATTTGGACATACGAAAAGACCTTAACGAGAGAAGGGTCTGAGTATAAGAGTTGCCTCTCTCTTCGCGGTCGATGACAGTTTTGAAATTAATTTATGAAAACATTTCCAGAGGTTGAGAGCTTTAGCTCCGGCTAGACGGAGGGTAATTTTCGCTCGTATCAAGAAAATCTCCTTGTTTCGTTTATGAATCTGAGTACGTCGTTGGCTTAGTGCCAATCATTGGCTTTGAAGAATTCTCCCACGGTTACCCATTATTACGTTAGAAAATGTGTTAAGTTAAGGTTAGATGGGAACCTGATTGAACTCGAAATAATCCATGATTATTTTGAGACAATCCTGGTAAAAAAATAATAGGAAAAAAGGTTTCGTCTCTGAGACCTCCAATTATTCTTGGTCTGGGCGTTTTTCTTTTGCAGAAATATAAAGGGACTCCAATTCCGATTTGTCTTTGTGTCAAGATAAAAATAATAGTATGTCATCGTACAATGTATATAATCATCTCGTTTAAACTAATATTAACACAAATATTTGTTTTTTAATGATAAAAGAAATAGAAGTTAGTTTAAAAGCTATGTCCTCTATATTTATTCCTAGAAATATTTCAAGAATGGTTAGATAATTCAAATCAATTTAGAAAGCAAATAGTGGCTATCTATTAGAAGAAGTAGCATCTAGTAAACAAGCGGAAATGATATCGGGAGAAACTAAAGATTATAGGTAACACTGAAATTACTATAACTCCTTATAACTCTCTAAGCTAGCCATCTATAACGTACATAACAGAATTAATATACGATCCAGAAAACGAAATTTTAGAAATCGTTCAGTACCAAGATGTTTGTGCACTCCATCAGATATCAATCCGTTGTTAGGGTCAATCAATCTCGACGAAACATTTAGTTCTCACATTCAATAGCCCAAATCTTCTCGAATAGTTCAAAACAGAATATCTAACTGATCTATACGTCATTATATCCTCAATACTTTGCGCTGCATTAAGTGAGGAACAATAAGAATTAAGAATCTGTCAGTGGGGGCAAGCAATCTGTGCTGGACTTAAAAGGAGGGACTGCAATTCGAAACCCATTTGTCCGAATTTTAAAATTACCATGATTTATAATTGAAAAAGAGGTATAAACAATTAAAACCAAAGTATTTCATTTCCCAAAGACTGAAAAATAGGGAATGATCGACCCCCTATAGTTGGCAAATCATATTCGTCCAATTTAAAAGTTCCTTCTACAAGCTCAAAACTTCTTATGTCCCAAAAGTAGATTCAAAAGATAAAATAACACAAATCATTATAGTAGAGCCAGAAACTATCAGACCTATAATTTTGCAGAAATGACAAATAAAACATTACCGTCTTCCTCTAAAATGTGAACATAGAACAAACTCAATCAATTATAAACAACTTACCTACATAGAATGAACATAGAACAAACTCAATCAATTATAAGCAACTTATCTACATATAATGAACATAGAACAAACTCAATCAATTATAAACAACTTGGAACAAACTCAATCAATTATAAACAACTTAACTACCAATATCATCAGAAAATCATCTCCTACGAATCCACCCAAACCTAAATCATTTCAAAAATTCAAACCAAATTAAATCAAAAAAGAAAACTCGAAAATAAATCAAAATTCTCCAGCTAATAATTGTATAGATTTTTTGAAGAACAATAAACAAATAAAATAAGTGACAAACCAGAACCTGAAGATGGATTAAGAGTTTACATCTCAGACGAAGAATAAGAGTTAGCAAATGATTTCTCTTGATCAACCACAAAGAAGATATATTTTGATTCTTTTTTTTCGATTCCCTCCTTCATTTCTTAGAATAGCAGAAGATACAAGAACAAAATCTCAGAATTGAAATATATCATAAATAAATATCATGCAATTGTCATTGTCGTTCAGAAAATCAATTAAACAGATAAAAACATATATTCATACAATTATTGTAAGAATTCATTTCCATACATATTTTACAGTCTGTACGTTGTACCTGCCTCCAAACACTCTAATTATCACCATTTACACAGATAACCTCATCAATTAACCAAAAATGTCTTTCATAATAATTGGGGATCTAGATGAAAGTACTCCTTAGGTTAATACAAAATACAACCGAAGAAGAATTCAAATTGGAAAAAAAAATTCATTTCAGGCAATAACATTTTAAATAATAACCAACCAACACATTTTATTTACCTACTAAAACATTTTATTCAACAGGCCTGGCAATTTATTCCCCTTCCATTTTGCCTTTCCGGACTTTTAAAGCTGAAACAAATCTATACAATATTCACTAATTGACTTCGTCTGGGAAGGCCCACAACCAATTTTTTTTACCTTTTTACGTGATATTGGTTTTATAGGCTTGAAATTTTCTCAATTATGTTACGTGTTTTAATTTCAAAAAGCTTTCAAAAATTTTTTTGAAAAAAAAAGATGCTTCTTGTTATGAAAGAAGCTTCAATATTTTGCACATTGTTTTTCGACATCTATTCATTTATATTCTGAAACATTTTACATTGTCTCTCTCATCTAAAGTTATAAAAATAATTTTTTGTTCTATCTAGCAGTTATTTTTTTTAAAAAAAATTTTAAATCTTATTTTAGATTTTTTTAAACAGAAATAACCCATATATAAAAATTGGGACGGCAAAACATGTTTTAGCAAATTTGTAAGTTCTATGTATTTATTTAGATAAAATATTTCTATTTGAAAAGGTACAATGAGGTGATAAATAAGTTAAATTAGATAAATGCTCGTACTTTGTAACATTTTACTCTTTCACTTGTTCCTTATCAGCAATGAGAAGAAAGCACTTATCAATGATCTGATTTGAAGAAAGAAGAAAAAGAAAATTGACTTCTAGAAACTCGTGCAACTAATAATCTATATTAGATTCCCAATACAATTATTTTGAGACACCCAAAAACCAAAATTCAAAAGTATGATTCTCCAATTTAACCGAAAATCGCCAAAGTATGATTCGTTTGGTGTAGTATATGAATTGATATTTATAATTATCGATACACTTCTGTGTTCGAAACAAGATACATTTTATGAAACACTTTTTTAATCAACATTGTTAAATGAAAGAATGTTTCTTGTTATATATAAAAAGTAAAATAAAATTAAGAAAGTACTTTAAATATATATTAAATTTTAAAAAGAAAACTTTCTCAAAAGTAACTGAAAAAAAATGTGATAAACGTCTTGTAGATTATATTGTAGTATATTGAAATATTTTAGTACAGTAGTGTTAAAATAAAGACACTCACAACTTCCACAATGATCATTGCAAACTGGCGAAAATCGTATTAATGTATAATCTTTAATTAGTAGTTTTAATGTTTATAGATAAGAAAAATGACATAATTAAAAACTATTAAAAATATTTTATATCATATTGACCATACTTATACTTTTCGCAAGCAGCCTTCTCTGCGTCTGCGTCTGCTACCTATGATAGAATACAGATGATTACTGATACTATGATCAATTACTGAAGTATTTTTAAGCCCAACAAAACGTGCTTACATCAAGCATTTCGTTCTCTTTGGAGTAACAGCAGTCTTGATTGTTGCATGCATAATTTTACTCAATATGAGTGTACTCAAAGCTGATGTTTTACGCAAAGTTACTCAATAAAAATTGTATACTTTCACTATATCAGACAAACCTCGATAACTTGCCTTAATTATAATACACAAAAGTTTTCAAAAGGAATCATAAAATTTAGTGGGTGGGGGGGAAGCATTATTGCAATACAATAGAAATGATAATACTTAGAATTTCAATATAACGTGGTCCCTATGTTTACCAGAAATTCCCTAACAGTTAAAATAAACAATTAAAAATAATAAATTAATGATCCTTAAGGTTATCAATCATTCCTAGTTAAAGAAAACACTGATAAAGTGATTAAATTTTTTTTTTTAAATTTATTTTTCTTAAATTTATATCCAATATTTCAATTGAGTACATACTTGTTAGTGCAAAAAAAGGATAACAGAATTTTATAGCTGGTTCAAATTTTAG
>BMAW01120932.1:0-21583 GCA_019974015.1 Nephila pilipes | reverse complement strand
TTATTATTTCTTTTGATAATATTGAATAGTTCAACAAAAGAAAAAAAATTTGCATATTTGCCTGGTGAAGGTATCGTAAGTTTGGGATTTCTTGAAGGTTATGTTATTTTCAAATACTGAAGTCTTTTCTAAAAATCTAGCGAGGAATTTTTATAATATAGCATTCTGTAATGTTCTCTGTAAACATCTTAAAGATATAATAGAAAATATTTCTTAAATATTGCACGGAAAATAGAAACTTCGTAAACTGATGTTTGTAGTGAAATACTCGTAGTATCGATAGGCCTATCAGACATATCCACTCAATAAAAATCAATTCCAAGATATTATAAAAAAAAAATTCAAAGTTTTAAAAAATTAGGTTTGTGGCTGGAGTGGTTTTCGTCGAGTCTGAGGTTCGATCTCTGAAACCACTTAAGACCCGGCGTATAGAGGATCTGATGCGCGTAAAATGTGTTTCAGATCTCAAGTCCTCAGGCTAGCCTGGTGGTGAAGTTTAGAGTAGGAGTTGCTAATTTAGATCTCATCCTCGTCACACGATCTAGGTTCAAAATTACGAGATCTCGTATTCTATCACCAATTGCCCTCGGGTTGTTTATTATATGCAACGTTAATAAACAATCAATCACTAAGTCCAAATATAAGATTCCTGATCACTGTATCTAATCCCTTCTAGAGACGTGATTCGAGTCAAATAAATCCTCAGTACATCGCTTCATAGTAACTGAAATCAATAAAGAGCTCATGTGAATCTCTCCATTTACTCTATCTCTTTTTTTCTATTCATTAAACTTCTTTGACTGGTTTTATTAATGTGTCATATAAGACGCAACGCATGGCTGCTGGAGAGAGATCTCGTAATTTTGAACCTCCATGAAGTAAAGAGGACGATATCTGAGCTGGCACTTTCCTCTCCTAACTTCCACAGCACGCAAATAGGGGGGCTTTAATTCTAGGAAGATTTAACGTGCCTCACGCCTGGATACATGGCAAATCTCTTGCGGCATCAGGGCTTGAACACACGACTCGACGAAAAAAGCCGGCCGTGAGTCGGCGATCATGACTACTAAGCTAACGTGGACATAAAAATTAAGTGTTATCTGTCAAGATATGTCACCACACTTATTCTTATGTAATAAGAATAGTTTATGTATGCCACGGTTTTTTCCCAAGGAGAGATTCTCATATGAAACAGTAGCCCCAGAAGCTAGAAAAAGATAAATGTGTGTGAAGTTGATTACTATTGAATGAATCTAAATACCATTTATAAATAATTTTCCTGTTTAATCAATGAGTTCCTTTTATGTTTTAAATATGTTTACTTTGTATCAAAAAGTCTTAAAAACTATTTAATTGCATAAAAATATTTCAGTAATTGTAATTAAAATTATATTTGTTAGACAATTATCATAATTCTTTACATAATAGCAGTTTATCAATTTCTAAAGACAATAAGATAGGTAGCATTTTTTACTGCTTTAAGAATAGACCAAACACACGAGAACATGATGTTTATATATATATATATAATATGTATAATAGATAGATAGATAGATAGATAGATAGATAGATAGATAGGTAGATGGAATGAATGGAAAATAAAATGGAAATGGAAATGGAATAGACCAAACAAATGGAATAGACCAAATGGAAGTAGATAGATAGATAGATAGATAGATGGAAATGGAATGGAATGAATGGAAATGGAATAAATGGAATGGAATGGAATAGGCCAAAATGGAATGAATAGATAGATAGATGGAATGGAATAGATAGATGAATGGAATGAATGGAATGGAATGAATGGAATGGAATAAATAGATAGATAGATAGATAGATGAGCAAGATAATAGATAGACCAAACAAATAAATAAAACCAAATAAATAAATAAATAAAATAAAATAAATAAAATAAATAAACAAATAAAATAAAATAAAACAAATAAAATAAAATAAATAAATAAACAAATAAAATAAAATAAAATAAATAAAATAAATAAAATAAATAGGAAATAAAATAAAATAGAATAAAATAAAATAAAACCAAATGGAAAATAAAATGGAATAAAATGGAAAATGGAATAGGCCAAGAATGAAATGGAAATGAGATAAAATAGGCTGGAAATGAGCCAAGGCCAAATAGATAAAATAAAATAGATAAAATAAATAGGTAAGACCAAATAAATAGATGGAATGGAATGAATAGGCTGGAAATAAAATGGAAATGGAATGGAATAAAATGGAAATGAGCCAAATGAATGGAATAGATAGATAGATAGATAAGAATGGAAAAATGGAAATGGAAATAGATAAATAAAATAAAATAAAATAGAATAAAATATAAAATGGAAATAGAATAGAATGGAAACCAAATAGATAGATAATGGAATGAATGGAAATGGAAATAGATAGATGGAATGGAATGGAAATAGATAGATAGATAGGTAAATGGGCGGAATGGAGAGAATGGAATGGAATGGAATAGATGGAATGGAATGGAATGGAATGGAATGGAATGGAATGGAATGGAGGCTGGAATGGAATGGAATGGAATGGAATGGAATAGATTGGAATGGAATGAATAGGTAGATGGAGCAGACGGAACAGATGCCAGAGACAGACGAACGAACGAACAATAGGCAAACAAATGAAATAAATGAAATAAAATAAAATAAAATGGAAATAGATAAATAAAATGAATAGATAAGAATAGATAAAACCAAATAAAATAGATAGGTAGATAGATAGATAAATGGAATAGATGGAAATAGATAAATATGGAATGGAAATAGATAGGTGAATGGAACCGAATGAGCAGAAAAGAACAGACGAACGAACGAACAGGTGGAACAGACAGAACAAAAGAACAGGAACGGAACGAACGAACAGACAGATAAAATAAAATAGGAAAATGGAAATAAATAAAATAGATAAAATAGATAAAACAAATAAATAAAATAAAATGGAATAGAAATAAAATAAAATAAAATAAAATAAAATAAAATAAATGGAATGGAATGGAAATGGAATGGAAATGGAATAAAATAAAATAGATAGATAGATAGATAGATAGATAGAGAGATATAATATATATAATGTATATATAATATATATATGTATATATATATATATATATATATATATATATGTATATATATATATATATATATATATATATATATATATATATAATATATGTATTTCTGTGACTTGGGGTTCTATCAATAACGATTTCAGAGTTCTTAAATCCCTTATTACTGTACACATTTATACATCCTTAATAAATAATGAATTAAAATAGTTAAAATAATTAAATAAAATTTTTTAAATAAATTCTTGTCACACACTTTGATATACAGAAGAAGTAAAGGTTATTGTTTCAGTATTAAATTTTATTCTCAGTTTTTTGGTATTTTGTCGCAGTTGCAGCGCTTCAATTTCATTCTCTTCAATAGACATCAGTTGCCAGATAAACTTTCACTCATTTAATGTCTAAGGACGCAAGTATAACAGTCAAATACTGAGGAGACACATGATTGTCCTTATCAGTTAATTCATATTTCTCTAATTTTGTTTATGCTCTAACCTGTCTGTCTACCAGCCCTCAATGCGTTTTTAATCTAATCTAGCTTCAATATTAAAGATCAAGCTTACCAGCGTTCTCCGGCCCAGGAAGTTAATGTGTAGGGATTTGAGTAGTTTTTCCTAAGCTCTTACCCCTTCCAAGAGTTCTCGGATCCTAGTTCGATAATAATCTATGTAGTTTCTTTCGCGTCAACTACGCGTCTGCGCTCTATAAATCCCTATTAACTTTACTATCGAATCATTACTAATTTTAATATTCAATTCTTCATCGCTTTCATATGTAAATTCGTTCACTGCACTTTAAGTGTTAATTTAATTTGTGTAATGACGCTCTTTGTTTGGAAAGGAGCTGAAAATTTAATTATAATAATCCGATAGTAAATCTAGATCTTAGTAGGTAAGATACACAAATAAACCTCATTACAAAGTCAATACCTTTATTTAATGAAAATTGTTGTTTTAAGGCTTAGACATTTGGAACAGTTTGATGCAAATTTATACCATTTTACAAAATGGCTCCCCATATCAAGGGTAGCATGCAAATAATAGGAGAAAACCAGACAAGTATGCATGGAAAATTAAATGTTTAGCACAAATGCCATATAAAAGTACAAAATTAGTCATTACTTAGAATTTTAATGCTTTGAAAAGATGTGAATAACACCAAAAGAAGATAGGTTGCATCAATTGGGATGCCTGTAAAAGATTTTAAATGTGATGTTAGAAAAGTGTGAGATAGTGAAAGTCTTAAATATAACGTGTTTAATGTATGTACGAGTAGGTTTAAGATCTTTAAACACTTGTTTTCTGTGGATGAGATGAGGGTCCTAGAGGATTTCTGTTCCTCTCTACAAGAAGCTTCATGCTGTCTTGATTTAGAGTATATTTAAAAGAATCGCCAATACCTGATATAAAAAGGCGAAAAAAGAGGCCTAAATATCTTATCAGAATGTTTTTGTACCATATATGCAGGACCATACGCCCCCCCCTTTACTGATTCTATCCTAGATTTTTTTCCTTGACTTAGTCTTTATAGTCATCTTTATAGTCTTTAGTCTTTATAGTCATTATAGTCTTATTAGTCATTATTAGTCTTTATAGTCATCTTTATAGTCATAAAGAGTTCGCTTCCTCCTCCAAATTCCAAAGCACGTTGATTTATTTCACTCAAAGCTAAATCGGATTCATCATTTAAAAGCAGAGAACTCTGTTCGTGTTGCTTTCAATTTCTATGTTAAGTTTTTCTTATTTTGTAAGATGTACGGATTATTTTGAGGTCAATTAATATTATAATATTGATCTATGTAGGAAGGAAAAAAAACTTGAAAACTTTTATAATAAAAATTTTGACTTCATACTCTCCTTTTCTGATACAAAAGACACTCTCTTTACATTTGAGTAGCATTATATGTTCTGAGCTGGTGAGATGTAACAAACAGATAACGGTTGGTTCTCAGCTACTGTGTTGGAACGTAGACGACATTTGACTGGCTGACATTCAACATTCACTGTCTCATATAATCCAGTTCTTATTAGTATGGAAATGACACTCCTTGTCACTCTAACGGATTCTACAATGCTTTCATAGATTTTCCAAGCGTCAAGTCTTCCGATAATTCGTTATGAAATGAATTCTACTAAATCATGTTAATCTGACATTTTCCAAACATCTTTTGTCAAAAACTGCATTTAATGAATGGCAGTGAAAGAAATAAGAATTATGAAATCGCAATTACAACTCCTGTACTTCTTGTTCTGGTATTTGATGTCATGATAGTTGATTTATCAATGAAGTTTTCCTTACCTAATTTATAGAACTCTGCCAAAGTAAACTATTGGTGAGTTAGTTATTAGTAGACATGTTGGTATAAGTTTGTCAAAACTATATTCTCTCTTCCTAAGTGTTTAGTAGTAAGTTAACTAAATATGATATGTGTCAGTGCAGAAAACAAAAGGCTTTTTTCGTTAAATGGAAATTTCGTGTTCTTATTTTGTTTGTGCATTAAACTACTTTATTGGTACAAGAAAAATTTCCTCTTTTTAATTAGTGTTTTTTTATCAAATAAGGAACTGAAAAATGTTTGTTTTTCCATTCTGAAATTAACTCTTTTTGCAAGCTATTGATTAATGTTCAAGAATGATTAATCCCTGGCTTGAAGATTTAAGTAATAAACGAAAGTTTTTAAGATAAAAACAAGTTATTTTAAGAAATTTCTCTTAAAAAAAATTGTATTTGTATTGGGTGCTTACAAAGTAATCATCGGGTTTTAAAATAGTATAATGGAAAAAATTTAAATTTTATATTTTTCTTTCCATATTTTCACTTTTCCTTATAAACCACCAGAGAAGTGTGAACCCTTCTCACATTCACAGTAACATTATGTGATATGACTGTTTATTAATATCTCACTGAGAAGCATCATGGGGACTGTAGACAACGGATATCGGTCAAGTAACGAAGATGACACCTGAGAGGGCACCTTCCTTTCCAAACTTCCATGCCACGACAATGGGAGAACTTGGAACCTGCACTAGATTTAACGTGCATCAAACTCGTTACATGATGAATCTTTAGAGGTATCAAGGCTCGAACCCACGAAGCAACGCCGTCCACTAGTCCACGACCAAGATTTCTTAGCTACTGCGGTCGCTCATGTTAACAGCAAAGAAACAGTTAATTTTTCACTCACACACCTCAAAATAATGACAAACCACCTGAAACCAACAGTTTAATGCTCTAGAATACGCAAAATCTTCATCATTAAGGAATCCCTTTCCCCGAATCATTAAAGCATTCTGTTATGGTTATCGCGAATTCAGAAACGTTGTTTACTTAAAATATTTAGAGCTGGTAGACCAAGTGCTTCACACTATGTAGTGGAAAAAGTTAGAGAATATTACACGTAGCCCACAGCAATCAACGTTTTATTTATCGTGAACTAGGTATTCCCAAATCGACTGTTTGGAAGATTTGACTCTGGCTATTATATCCAAAATTGAGCCTCATTCGGTATGAACATGGACAATGACATGCTCCAACTGGAATCTATCGGGTAAATTTGACTACCCTATAGATGTCCATTGTGATTACGGTGGTGTAGTAGTTAGCAAGTCTGCCAGTTCTGCTGGCCACAATTTGTTTCCTGGTGGCTTCTGTAGCTAGCCCCTAAGATCAACCCTTCTTAGGTTAAGACAAGTTGGCTTGGGATGTTAAAAGGGGATCTTAAGTCGGCTAGCCACTTGACCTGGATACTCACTATTAATTAGCACCTTAGGTCGAAAGGCTACAGAAACGTCTTCTAAGAGTCTTCTTAGGCCCAGTAAGATTTTAACTTAATATATGTCTGCCGTGTAACAAAGAGGGTACTTATAAGGCTTTGTAAATGATTTAAAATGATATTGAAAAGTTTCCTTCTTTTATGTGGCATTGTACAATATATTTATAATATTTTTGAAGTATGGTAAGTTTCAACCCAAAGATATTTTGTATTCACCCAGTACTTCCTACGAACAAATACTGTTTTCAAAAATAACCCAGTAATTTTTAAACACATTTTGGATTATTTTTTTTCAAAAAAAACGTTATATACTATGACCAAACAACTATAGTTAAGAAACTTTTAGTTATTTTTCAATTGAAACATCGTGCATACAGAAAAGAATTAAATGGATCCATTTGTCTTTTTTCTTCACAATTCTTGCGTTGCTTTAAGCTAAAATAGCTTTAAAATTTGTTCTCTTCCTGTTCAAAGCAAATGAAAGTGTTATGGTGCAAAATACCTGTAATCTCTTATCTGCGATATAAAATAGCCGAAGGATTTTATAGGGAAACATGAATTCAATTATGGCAACTAATCAAATGATGTAGATGTAACTTGATTATCCCATTTTTCCCTACTTGAGACCTTTCCAATGAATTAAGTTTTCATTTCTTTCAGAAACCTTCTGGGTTCTCATTAAAATTCTAGTCCTAGTTCCTTGTAACTGAAAAAGTACAAATTCATAGCAATGCACGAGTATCTTTCTGCCTTATAGCTAGAGACGATATGAGTTTGTTGCATCCATTAAAGAAAGTCCCTTCTTAACAACAGAGCATTTTGTTTTGAATCAAGAACGTAAATTAGAAATGCAGAGGAAGAATACAAATAAAGTATTTAAAACTGAATTAGGAACAATATTTATCATTTAATATAGTTTTAATAAAATAAAATCATGCTTTTAGTGATAATTTACAAATTGCTACTAGGATACCAGGCTTCTGAAACCTTGTGACAAAACTCATTCGCAAATCTATATTAGGTGGAGTTAAAAGTATCTTTGTTTGAAGCTAGGTATGTTACTATAGCAAGTCAGCTGTTAATGTGTGTATTGTCGCAAATTCGACAACAAACAAATCTGATGCAATTTGTGTTTTATTGATGCAGCATAAGGTGCCCTTGCATATCAGTGACACCTGTTTATATATAATGAACAATCAAAACTCATAATTGGCTTTATTTCATAAATTTGGCTCGAAGGAGACAGAAAGTAACAGTGATGATTTTTGGAATGCAGTGCATATCATATTCGTTCTTAGAAAGAAGGAAATACGATCAATGGACATCTGTAGTGGTTACCTTATTCCATATCGCTTTTATAATATCCCACATTTCCTGTGCAGCTGTTATATTTGAACCTCCAGCTAAATTAGGTTTCAAAATATACAGCTATTTTCTAGGTAACAAAGTAGATAGTACTTATGACTATTATATCCAGAATACATATTAGGTAATTTGAAAAACAAACGTTGCGTGTATAGTTTTAATTAAAATCATTTCAAATCGTTTCAACAAATTTAAATAATATTTCCTCAACATTTCTTTATAGAAATTCCTCTTTTATTTTACTTTAAAAATTGTTAGTCTTAATCATGCACCCTGTTACACACCGTTTTGTAAATTTATTTCTACAGTTGTTAAAGTTAACACACATACTTTTTGAAACGTATTTTAGAACCATAATTAAATCATAAGAAACTTATAAAATTGTGATTGACTAACAATAATGTTTAACCAACAATATTGTTTCCGTAAAAACATTTTGTGAAAGGAATAAATGAAACTAGAAATAAAATCAATATATAATATCTTGCTAAACTTAGACAATAAAGATACATTTCATTATCATTTTATAAATACCATTTCTGCAGTTCTTATAATAAATGTCTAAAGTATGAAGAACTATATAACAGTGTATGGACTGACCTCCAATGTCATTTATTTGAGATAAAAGTATATCAGTTAATGTTGAAAACAGCTTTAAGACCAATATTTATCCAAAATTTTGACATAATGATAATAGAAGAGAATACTAATAATTCTGAAAGCATTATCAGTATCTCAGAGGACCAATGTTTCTTTAAAAATTCTTGTATTCACTGCAGGTGTAGCATACTTAATAATTCTGTAACATTTATTTCAAAGTGTCTATTAGCTTTCCTATTCCATCTACTTTCTGTCGATATTTTGAATTTCTGAATAACTTCAGCCCTCCTGGAACATTAAAAATATATTCTACATTTATTCTATATGTAATCTGAACTCAGATGCCGTTTAATCACCATAGCTAAAATAATCTGTGAGATAGGTGTAATTAATTAACACAAAATGTAAAATAACATGATCATGTGACGAAATGGTATGTTTCTGATCGTTCATAATTCTCCTGATAGACTAATATTTCTTTTGAAAAGATTTTCGTTTCTAATTTCATTTCATTATCGGTTTTCTTTGCTTTCAGAGCATCCAGGTGCATTTTCAATTTCTACTTTTGAAAGTCATTTTAGATTGAAAACCTGTCTCACATACTAGACAGTTTACTGCCAGCAATTATAGCCCTTAAATTAGTTTTACAGTATAAAATTGATATTCAACATATGTATATCTAACATTACATAAGAGACGCATCCATTCATAATATCGCAATTCTTACCTTTTATACACATATTTAGCATATACTGAGCCTTAGATCCTCTGTCAATCAGTTTATCGTACAAAAATAATAGTAGATTGGACGACACAATCAAATATTAATATCAGGATGTATTTCCACAATATAATCAAGTCCTTATTACTCTTAAGTTTTGGAATATTTTTAGTTTTCAAGCTCAACCGTAGAACTTTAACAGGTAGAGATTTAAAAATACATGTTTTTAGTTTATATCTATAAATTTTGCTTTTCGAATAAAAATTGTCGTCTTGACACCTAAAACTGTATGTGTGTGCGTGTGTTTTACAAACATGTTGCTTTTCTTGTTGAAGAATTTATTAATGGAGTGCAAATATTAATATATTACAAGTTTATTTTATTTCCCAGATTTTTGAGTTTTTCTGAAGTTTTGTTAATTTTCTTTGACTTATTTTCAATAAATTTTAATATTGGATATTTCAAATTAAATTTTCAGCATCATCAAATGCATATTATATTGCATATACACAGAAGAAGCTAATGCAATTATTAAATAGAATACTTCTTGATTGTAACTAAAAATGATTAAATCAAAATGGATATAATTGAACTAGTGCATAAGATGATAGAGTATTATCGATATTCATAAACTTAATAAATGTATCTTTATCTAGTAATCCCTACCTAGTACACATATTTTGAAATTTCAATGCTTTTCAGATGCCCCTTTACTTCATTTATTTAAATGCTATATATTCATCAGTGTAAAAAGTTTGAAAGGTTATCACAGTAGATACGCTTCTGTATAGTGTATTTGGAATCTTTAAATGCAAACATTTATATCACTCACTGATATGTTATAAGAATCATAAGTGTGTGTGTGTAGTGTGTATTATTATTGTGTGTGTGTGTGTGTGTGTGTGTGTGTGTGTGTGTGTGTGTGTGTGTGTGTGTGCGTGCGTGCGTGCGTGCGTGCGTATGTGCGTGCGTGCGTGTACATGCGTGCGTGTGGTGATAATGTAATTTGTAGGGAGTTAGACCTTTTCTTTTAGAGTTCCACTCAATACAAATATTTCAAAGAGGAAGACGACTATAGAAATTTCATTGGTTTGCCAAGGAGGTAACAATGACCCCTTGCGCCAGCGGTCGACTCGGCGGTTGGCGAAAGCAGTGACTTAGTCTGAAAGAGCAGAGGTGCCATCTCGAGGTTGTAAACTCGAGACGATAAAAGTTATAGACTTCTAGATGTTTCCTGTAGTGCCATGCCTGGATTTGGAATGGTTATCATTAGAGGGACAAAGCGAATCTGGAGAGGACTGATCAGGAAATCGATTGAGACTGCATTGGAGTCATTAAACATTAACCTGAGCTGATCTGGAGATTTGTCCTTAGTGCGAACGAGTTAAACTGAGTAGACTAAACGATGCTGATGCAATATGATTATTACAAGTGCTGTTTTATTTTTGTAATTTCAGCTTATCTGTTTAAAATTATTGCATTTCCCTCTTCTGCCTTTATTCACCATCTAAGTTTTGCGACTTGCATTGCAGTCTTGTCTTGAATATTTGTAGATGAAGTGTCATTTGCAATATCCTCCGTGTTGAACTAATGCCTCATTACACCCATAAAATTTTAACAATTCTATAACATTTAACCAACTGAAAAATGAGGGAATGAATTTCAATTTCGACTGGATATCGTTTGTATTCAGAATGAATATTTATAATTTATCAATGAAATTTCCAATTTAATTTGTCCAAAAGTTCGTACTTCTTACTTTTAACTGCAGTTTTCAAAATTGAAATATTAGCACTTCTAACAACCGTTATAAGTTTTTAATATATCTTTTAAACCAAATTTCAATGCAGAAAGAAGACATTTTATGTTACACGTGTGCAAAGATTGATTAATAAAGCATAATGGATTATTAAGACTCTATACCAATTGTTAGCACAAACCAACGAAACTCTAGAAAATGTACCTCTTTTAATAAGGATTTTTAAAAAGTAGATGTCTAGTTAAATAGACAATTTTCCTTAACTACCAATGGAAACGCTACTTCCAGTTCTTTTGAAAGTTTGCAGAGCAGTGCTTTTAAATACTTATGTCTATTTGTTTTCTCGTGAATTAGACAGGATTTAAAGAAAATGTTTTAATTATAAAGATTGTGAAGAGAAGATGAAAATCTATTCTATCATCAAGTAATTATCTTAAATGCCTTTAATGAAGTGTTTGTTACTACAACAAAGCTAAAATTAATTTTAGAATATATTTTATCAAAGATGCTCTTCCATGTCTTATCCATTTTAGATAACTCTAAAGCAGTCTTAAAGCTAATTATAATTACCCTTTCTACAAGTGGCCAAAGAAAAGTCAACTTTATAAATATAATAAGATAATCAAGACACTAATTTTCTTTCTTTTTATATTTTGCCTAATAAAAATGGAACTTCAACGATTCCGTAAATGTATTATTTATGTGAATCTCATAAATAAACCCTCTAGAATTGGTGAATTTAAAATCATAAACAGTCATGCCGCCATACAAGAAAACTTTACATTTGTGTTTTATCTCCCAGCATGGTTTATAAGGATTGTGGTTACTTTACTCAAATTTACTTATCTCTGCCAGCACTGATATTTTGTGCATCATATGAAACAGTTAATATTTTAGACATTGCTACAAAATTTTAACTAACCACCAATTTTAAGTATACGCAATGTTGTAAAAATTGGAAAATTTAGAACAGAAAATTTAAACTTTAAATATTTCCACTATTCAATAATTTAAAATTATTTTTCTCAGTTTATAGAATAAGATTGAGCTTATAGTACTCGGAAACTTTTAAATTTAAAAATTACATTTAATGTAAGATTTATTCAAATGTACATGTCTTAAATATAAATACAACTATTGGTTATTAAATGTTCAAGGATCATTTATTATTCTAAATGAGATTTGCTTTGTATACATATACGCAAATACAGATATATCAATGTCAAAATATATCTTACATCAGCTTCAACTTATTAAGGATTATTTTAAACTTGATATAAAATAGGCTCATTTAATCGTCGAGACGTCTTGAGATTACCTTAAAAAGTTTTGTATAACATTGTTTTCTTTCATTAGAATGTTTAGTTTAATTTTCGTTATTTTGATTCAATGCATATCTTGATTTGAAATGCATTTTGTGGCTTTCATTTTATTCTATTCTCATTTATAAGTGTGAGTTCTTGAGCATAATTTTTGGAGTTTGTTGTTTTTCTATATTATTGAGTACATTAAAATAAATAAACAAAACAAATGCTATAAGTTAACCGGAAAATGTCACTGTAAATCTATTTAGTTTTATTACCTCAATTCTTTATTTTAACATTATATCGCCACATGTCCCACCAATTATTATTTTCATCTCAATTATTATTATGCTTATTTAGAATCATGGAACAATCAAATGAAGAGAAAGTCCTTCACAGAAGACAATCAACTTCTTTTATTTCAGACCATGAATAATTGTATAATCATAACCTAATTCAAGAAATAATTCTGTGTGTACATTAAATAAATGAAATGCCATACAAGGATATTGAAACTGCCACTGATTTTGGTATTCAATTCTGTTAACTAAATTCAGATCCCCGATTTTGTTATTTGGATTGCCTTTTTCGCTATTATTTCCTGCTGCAATCATTGTTATATTTATTTTAGAATCAATTTGATTGCAGTCAAATGAAAAGGAGAGTCATTCTCTCTCACAGGGATAATCTCGCAGTTTTTATTCAGATCTGCATAATCTCTTTTTATCTAAACCAGCTTCATTGTCGAACTCCTTCACATCCCATCTGGTTTTAATTTTAAATAAAATAGAGATTGTAATTCGTACCAGCCTTATCGGGCTCGAGGCCAAGATGAAGGGAAGTTGAGGTTCGAGTCAAACTCTGTGTGTTCATCTGGAGTTTCACCAAATGAATTTTACGCAACTCAGACCAAATACCAATGCTGCACTGGTATCTCCTCATATTCTTTGTCACACTTTACTGGCTATCCTGTATAAAACGTTTCACTGTATACATATGCCTTTTCACTTCTATTCATCCCTCTTTAATTCAAATTTATCCATATAAATCACATTTTACTCACTGGGAAATTATTAATATAAATCGTAAAACATTCCCTTAAATTTTAGTTAGTAGGAACATTGGGAGATATCCTGCGTTATAAGCACCAGCCAAGATAATTTTATTTTATAATTCTGCAGAAACAGAAGTAAAGTTTAATCAGAAATGAATGTTCAGTTGTTCAATATTTCATAATTAGAAATAAATTAATCTAAATAACATAGGATCATATCCTGACATTCACTTACATATTTTGTTTTCCTTGTTATGAATTTTATCATATTAAAAGTTCGAAAGTTTCTGTACAGTTCATTCAACTGTTTTAATTTTAAAACTGTAAAAAGTATATGTGTGGTTTTGAAAATAAAGATACTAATCTCCATATAGTATTATGAGAATAACATTTATATTGTTTTCCAAAGGCAATAGCATTGAGTATCAAAGAGTTCACTATTCAATTGCATACAAAATGCTTCTAACTTTAGAATGAAGCAACTAAAGACTTATAATATAAACTCTTACGTATTTATTATTATATCAATTATTTATCAAGAAAGAAGTTAGAAATAGCTTTAGATCCATACAAATTTCAACTCCACTAAACTATTAATTATTAAAATGAATCCTTTTTCCATACAAAGAGCATAGTTTTGGAGTAATTTTGTTTGCAGTTTTCGACAAAATTTTTGATTAATATTTTCCCTTTATTTATACCTACAGTTTTTCATTTTGTTTTCTTGTAGATTCATGAAAATACTATGCCCACAATGGGGTCGAAAATAGCAAATATTTTCTTAAAGAAAAATTTATGACATTTATTTATGCACGAAAGAGTCTTTCCGCTTCATAAACTTTCTGTGATTTCAGTCCATGTACATAAAGAGATTTTGAAAACAGCCGACATATTTTAGAAACCTGATTCTTTCTCTGATGAAGCCTTTTTTTTCTCGATGAAAGCAGAGAACCAATTTTATTGTAAAATACAATGAAGTACTTGAAACGACGATATTGTGCCTTCATATACCAGAAATATACGTCATTTGAAGTTCTTTCAATTTTAGATCTAGTGAAAATGAATGATGGTTTGCAAAAAGATCTAGAACTCAAGAAAAGATTAAAAAAAAGGTTTTGAAGCATTTTCTTAGTTAAAAACAGTTCTTTTATTACTTATTTATATGGAGAAGAAGATACAATACGAATAAATCAACATTATCAATACGTTTCTACTTTAAAAATTAGAAAAAGTTTCAAGTTTAATTTTTTTTTTTAGTTTGCAAATACACTCGACTCACTGAATATTAATCTTAGCTTTCTTTTAATATTTACATGTCCTTTAAATTGCTTATTACTTTGAAATTTCTTTTTAAGACAAGACATGAAAAGAAAAACTTGCAACATTTCTAAAAGATTACAATTTAACATTAAACTTTTCGAACGATCATAATGGTCTCGTCTTGATTTATCATGTGTTAATAATTAATCACAATTAATCAATCAAATCTCTATCTCACTCACAATTGTTCTTTCATAAAAATCTCAATGGGCCAGATATTAAAGTAACTCTAACTATCGAAAAAGTTTTAACTATTATTCTATTATCCCATGGTGTCTTAAAAAGTTTTAATTTTTTCTAAAAATAATCGATATAGAAACTTAATTTTTATTTATTATTCTTTGGACCTCTTAACAGTCTTAAAAGTAGTAAATAAAAATTCTCATTTATACATTTCTCTCATCATTTCTTTAACATTTAAAGGTCACCATTATAGAACTCAGAAGATTTAACTCTCGATACTGCGAATTACTTCAGACTTCGGTTTCCTGAAACTAACATTAATAACTGTATTTTTTCAATATTATGAGCATGCGAATCAATTAATATGCATCGTAATGTTAATTTGCATAAGTACCGGTTCTTTCACAAATCGAGATTCTCAATTCAAAAAAAGATAAAAATTAGCCTCAAAGGTAAGATAATTGAAAATAAGCATAATTATAAGCGAAATATCATTTTCAAACATAGTGTGAACTTATATCAGAAATTTCTATGGTACTTACTTTCTCCTTATATGTATCAAAATATCAAGAAATTTGAAAAATTTGTGAAAACCCTTAAAATTTTTGAAGACACATAAATAGAGAACAATATATTGAATATTATAACAGGCTTGAAACTGTTCAGTTGGTGTTGTTCTAGTATTATAGGTCTAACTATCCTCATCAACAAAATATACGATTAAAAAGGTTATAACGCAAAAAATCTAAAATGAAAAAATTCTAAGAATTTAAATCCAAACAAGAAATAAAATTTAAAAAAAAAACATACAAAAAGTAAAAAGGTCTTTAAAGATCAAAAGTTGAAAAACAAAAAAGAAAAAAAACTTGAAACAAAAATCAAGGTTTTTCAAGTATAACACTCCATGAGCATCAATTTTATATGCAGTAATACAAAGAAATGAAAACAAATTTATAAAGTTACATTACATTAACAAATTAAATATAGGAAAAAAAGATTTGACATAAAATACCCGTTCATGTTGTATTTGAAGTCATTTGGAAAAACTTAAAAATATGTCAATAATTGGCTACGTAGCTAAACACCATGCCATCTTCCCAAGTGTAGAAATTTTTTTAAGCATTTCTAAAATGCAGACACTAAACATACACGTTTAAACAGGGTGGCAATAATTAAACTGTCACTGCTCAGAGTGTTCGGTAGAGCGATCTAAATGTGATGATTATTCTAAATAAGAAGTTTAAACAAGACGGAAGATGAAAGATTCCGCGACAAAAAAATAAACGCCTCCTCTAGGGTAATATATAGCACTGTGTAAATGAAAAGAGGGTTTTAAAAATGCAGAATCAATACTGAAATAAAACTACTTTTATTAAGAACTTTCAAATCAGGTTCATAACAGCAGAAACATTCACAACAGCAAAAAGTAACATGTCTGCTGGAATCTCCAGTACCGTCCGTGATATGTTATCCTAAAATGTAGCAGGCAACAATACTTTCTTGTACTCTTTCGACAATCGCTGTTGTAACTTCCTTCATTATATCCAGTGGTAAGGGTTTTGGTCCTCTGCCTGATTGAATTTTTAGAAAACCTGTTTTCTCAAACTTCATACCCATTGTTTTTAAACTATAAAATGACACATGAAGTAACCTTTATAATTTTACCGTAACCTTTGTACTTTAAATAAGCGAGAAGAGTGGCTTACATGTTGCGCTAGTTGAAGTAAAAGAATTTGACAAGTAACGCACGCTTGATTAAAGAAGAAGACATTATTGCTTGTAACTTCAATCTAACTGTTTCGAAAAGTAACAAATTGCCTTTTAAAACCAAAGAAGCTAACATTACCCCAAAGGATGTAACATAAAATCAGAATAAAGATCTTCTTTTGCAGTTGCTGCTTTCTTTGGAACTCAGTAAATGAAATAGACGATTAAGAGACTATCAGTGTTAATGGATTTTTTTTTTTTTTTTTTGCTTTTTTAAAAGTTTTGCCATATTGAACTTGAATTAAATTATTCAATGTGCTAAATAAAGTGTAAACTTATTTCAGTATTGATTCTGCTTTTTTTTTTAAACTATCTTTTCAATTAAGCAGTGCCACCTACTCTCCAAGTGGTAACTTTTGGAACTAATTTTTTTCTATACTTAATTCTTCTTCCCCCGTCTTGTTTAATCTTCTTACTATAGTTGGCACAATTCTCATAATTAGCTAAAGGTACAGAATGCAGATTATTTATGGCCACCCTGTATATATAGTGATGGCCAAAATTGTAGACACTTTTGGAAATTTTGACGTTTTTTAATTTTATATGCTTGTAAAAAATTTTACGTTTAAAAAAATGGGTTGTGTATACATTATTTTAAAGTGAATTTTATACTGAATTCAATATAAAAAATAAAATTCTAATATCTGCAATACAAAAAAAAAAAGGTTATATGTACTTTAATATAAGAAACAAAAGCATTTTGAAGGGTAATGTCTAACTTTCGTTCTGAAAACCAATCAAATGTTCACACTCCACAATGGCTTGTGAACCAATCAAATAACTTGTTCATACTGTTAAAATGATGCCTGGAGGAGCTGACATCATGTTTATGGTTGGAACAAGTCATTATTGTACTTTGTTATGTAGCAGGAGAAGACTGCTTCTTTTGTAATTAAATTACAAGTAGATATTGTTGTAAAAAATTTTCATATTTAGTCCAGATGTAATGACATCAAATAAAAGAGTAGTTTAGACACCTAGAAGGAGATGTAAGATTATTGCATTAAGATAAAGTGGTCTTTCCTAAGCTGAAATTGCAAGACAGGTGGGTGGTTCAGTGACTACATCTGGAATCCGAAAAATTCATTTAAGATATCAGGAGAAAAATTCTGTAAAAAAACAAAGCAGGAAAAGGCTGAAAAGGTCCATCATAACTGTTGATGACCGAAGAATGAAAAGACTATGCGTCGAGGTTGATAGAAGAATGTCATCAACGACCATCAGAAGTTATCTAAATGACACTGGAGTTTCTGTAGGTTCAAAAACAATCAGGACAAGATTAATAGATGTTGAACTAAAGCGTAGAATTCCAAGAAAAAAGCCTCAATTTGCAGGAGCAGAAAAAGACCACAGACGGCTAAATAATCAATAATTCGGCAGATGATCAGTGTTCATAAGTTTTATAAAGCGATAAAACTAGGATATCGTTATTCAGTAGTGATTGGCTAAAATATGTAAGACGTAAATAGAAGAGCTACATCCTGACTGCAGTCAAGCAACTGTGAAGAACCCACTTTCTGTTATGATTTGGTCATGCATATCAGCAGATGGTACAGGTAGTTTTCCTGTCATCAATGGGACATTGAATGCCAGAAAATATAATGACACTAATCTAAATCCAAAACTTGTACTTTCCATCAGGGATCTCTTTCCCAACAATGCTTCATTTATTTTTCAGCAGGATTCTTTTCCCTGCCCCACAGCAAAATTATCGAAAGAGTGGTTTCGTACAAAAAGGATTGAATTATTATCTTGGTCAAGAAACAGCCCTGACCTGAATCCTGTCAAAAGCTCGTGGCACCGTTAGAAAACTCTTATCCGAAGGAGGCTCCCATTAAATAAAAGGGAACTAATTGATGCTATAATTGTTTCCTATCATCATAGAATAATGAAGAAAGAGCTTAAAACTTTCGTCGGCTCAATGAAGCATGCATGTGAGGCTGAAATAAAAAAAAATAAAGGATATCCTACTAAGTACTGATAACTCACTGCAATCATCAGTATTTAATGAATATCGGTAATTATTTAAGATTAACTTCTTTGTTTTGCAAATATTTGAATTTTGATTGCTGAATTGAGTTCAATATTAAATCTCTTTAACATGATATATACGAATTTGCATTCTGTGAAACGTAACATCTTCTACAAGCATACAAAGTTAAAAAATATAAACATTTCCAAAAGTGTCCACAATTTTGTCCACCACTGTATACATATATATATATATATATATATATATATATATATATATATATATATAAATGATAAATTCATATAATTATTATAATTATCAAATAGGGATTTTCCAAAATCTAGATGTGTTACAGGAAACAAACTCATCTTTCTTATCTTTTCTATTTTATTTTTGCATAGATGTTTCAATAAAATTTTATGTTTAACAACTGAGGTAATGGGGTGGAAATTAAAGCACACATTTAAGTAAATTGGCGTTCATAACTGCCTGAATAGAATTCTAAACGAACAATAAGCAAATTAAATGCTTTTGTCTTTCGTTTTAAAACAAAAATGATGAAACAATGCTTCTATCTTAGTTTTTTCTTTATTCTTGTTTTAAAGCTTTTCTTGAGGAACATATTCGCGATAGAAATAAAATTAGTAGAGAAGATCTCTAAGCTTATCTAGAACCTTTTATCTCTAACATACATGAGCAGATATATTTTTTAAGAAAAATGAATTCAATTATCAAAACTAATCAAGTGGAAATAGCTTTAATTCCATTGCCATTTATAAAGCTAACAAAGTTTTCAAATTACCTGAGTGTTCATTCTGTTAGAAACGTTTCGGTTTTCGTCAACAATCTTATCCTTTCAGCGTTTCTCATTGAGAAAGATATACTTAATAACTTAGTAACGCTCCCTCTTCGCTACTAAAATTTTGAGCCATCGAAACGCAATAAGCAATAAGTCAAAAAGTATTCAGTGAAGCAAATCTTTAAGATATATTTATTTCTAAAATAATCCAAATCAAAGGTTTATTACGAAATGGGAATAAGATTGAATTTCTTTATTTTTTTGTCAAATAACATTTCAAAACAGCAATGGAATGGCAAATTAGAAACAAAGTCATAATCATTAGCCTCAACCATCTAACGAGGATAATAGCTAAGCTGGTATCTAATTTTTTTACATCGATATTGAGCAGCATAAGCATCTAAAAGCTCAATTAAATGTAACTTATTTGAATATTTGAGTTGCTTTATATTGGCATAACATTACGCACATTGGTTGAATTATTGATCATAAATTTCAAAATTTCACTCTCAAATTGAATTATAACGAGTATTTCTCTTCAACTAACTTCTTCTATCTCTTCTAACCTCTAAAATTTATATAAATCGAGAAATTCATCTTGTGAATGAACTGTGACTTATAAATCAGAATAGATATATTGAAGTGTAATTAATATGATTAATTGAATATTCTTTAGGTTGCAAAGAACTTAATGACAATAGAGTATAGAGAGAGATCAGAAGGTTTGAACCACGAAGTTTGACTTAACTTGACACTGAAAAGAAATAGATTTTGTCCCTTGACGCTTTGTGATAGGAGATCACATGATTTCTGAGATTATTTTTGTTCCTTACTTGAATTTACCTTTAATACTGGTCATATAAATAATTATTTTTGAGAATCCACTGTTTAGGACAAGTGACGGGTTCTTCTCTATGATTACAATAACTAATTTCGGTATCAATTTAGCATCTAATAAATATCAGATTGATTTTCTGTTCTGTTTCTTTACTGTATGAACTTATTAAGGTTCGATGGCTCAATACGTGAAAGTAACGAATCTGGGTGTCACAGAATGGTAAAAATGGCATGATAGTTCACTCATCGACTTCCAAACTACGTTACATGGCAAAATCTATTTCGACTTAACTTGAATCAGCTCCAATTATTTCGCATGACAGTCTTTGATGAAATCAAAATTTAAATCTGTAATTTTATTCAACACACCAAAGATGTTCATTGTATATTATTGCAATCACACACAGAGATGGCCTTGGTAACCGAATGGTCGTAGCTGACGTCCTTTCAGTCGAGTTGTGATTTCAAGTGTTGATTATTCTTGACATCATCTATTCTAATGTCAAAACATTACGGCTATTTCTAATCAAATTCTCGCATCTGATTTCTATAAAAGAAATTCACGTTTTACACAGTAACACAATTTATTCATCAATAAACGTAAACAATATATATATAGCATGTAAAAATGAAAGTATTTCCAATGTAATCATATTTATGTAAAGAAATCAATTCGTTATGTGGTCATTGCAAGTGAATTGACCAATGAGTGTTAAACTTTATTTTAGCATGCTGCGGTGAGATGGAATATTTTGGTGATAAATAGCCAAACTGGTAACCTTATTTCTGGTTACCAAACTCTTTCTTTTGGTAACCCCACGTTTGGCACCCTTCTGGCACAGTTCTTAAAATCACGTCGAAAAGCACTTTAAACTAGGATTTTTCCACCAGTCAGTTCTAATTTTAATCTTCAACTGA
Organism: Nephila pilipes; assembly: GCA_019974015.1. Classification (NCBI taxonomy): domain Eukaryota; kingdom Metazoa; phylum Arthropoda; class Arachnida; order Araneae; family Nephilidae; genus Nephila; species Nephila pilipes. The sequence goes on along the minus strand of BMAW01120932.1, from coordinate 121 downwards.
ATTCCATGGCACAAAACGCGTGGAATCATTTGTCTTTGTCTCATTCTGCAACGTGTTTTCACTTCACCAAATATAAAGAATAATAGCAATAAAAATAGTTCAAATAGCGTGCTGGCTAAAT
>BMAW01120927.1:0-11779 GCA_019974015.1 Nephila pilipes | reverse complement strand
AATGAGGGCTTAGTGTTTATATATAATTATCATCAGGAATTTTTTTTTATAAAAAAACATCTGAGGAAGAAAGAATATCAGACAAAAATTATCAAAGAGCTTCTGTCTATCATCAACAAGAACCCTCAATCGCTGTCAAGAACTTTTAAGAGGCCCTTCATACCAAACTTTCACGCTCTGGAATGAAAGTTGTCTGAAATACCACATTTATTTTTCGTTTTAATGACAACACAGGCAGGCTTCGTTCAGAGAGGAAACGTCTGCACAATTTTACGGCTTTCAAACAAAATAAGTAACTCTGATCGTAAATTGTCGGTGCACCGTCATCATTTCCAACTCAGGAATCTGCAGAGGTGTTACTAAACGATGTTCGGAAGTGCTATCTCTGGAGTGAGATACAGAGGATGCCATTGAAATATGCAGTCAAGCTTAAGTGGCAGTCAGTCAATCTTATCTTTTAATGTGTTAGATCCGGTAGAATGGATTTTGAGATGTTTGCTGTGCTGAAAAAAAAAAAGAATTTCTTTATCACGGCAGTTTTATGGTGGATTTAAGCCCGGTGTTGTATATATCCCACTCATAAGTATAATATATGACATAAGTATCACAGCACATATCTCAGATATTAATAATCTACATAATATTTACAAGACCTAATGAATTTGGAAAAAAAGATAATCAAAAGTAATATTACATGTGAGTTACAATTATAGACGAGTAACTCTACTCAACATGAATATGAGGCTTGACGAATTTATGGGTATTTTTAGTGAGTCAGATAAGCTTAATGCAAAAGTGACATCCATTTTTCTTACAACAAACAGATTTGTAATAGGCAGCAAATCAGCGTTAAGCACACAAAACTGATCCTGTGAAACATTATATTTTATCCGAGTCCATAGTACTCTCTTTTCTTTACCAGCCACACTGTAAGCATCAAACAATGACATTAAATATTTTTAATTTATTATTAAAAATGAATATATGTCTCACAAATTGGTAATTTAGACAATGTATTATATAAACGCTATAGATAACCAAAAATTAGCAATACTATTCACGTCAAATTATAAGCTTTTAATATACAAAAGCTTTCTATTTTTGGATATGAAGAATACATTATAAGGTCTGTAACAAAAATTAGTATGATGTTAAACGAAGAACAACAACTCAATTTACTTTAAAAAAATTATTATTTCCAATTATTCTTCTGTAAATGTGTGCTTCTGTCTAGTTAAATAAAATAAAAATCGCTTATGCTGAAGACCACATACGATTTCCTATGCCATCATGAAAAACAATCCGAGTGAATATATTTTTTATGAAATTCGATATTTTTAATTGTTCGTTTAGAATAATATAATTCTATTCTACCAATTCATATTCTTTCAGAGAGTTTGTGTTAATTTTCCATATTCGTTTATGCAAATATGTTGGAAATGAAGTAATTTACAACTTCTAGTTTTAACAGGTCAATTGAAAAGTCCCCCCGGCCAGACACATAGATGGTGCTACTAGAATTAAATCCATATGTTTTTTAGTTAGCCCTAACCCTCAAAAGATGCGTGTATAAATTTGACAGCTGTCGGATCATTAGTTCGTAAATTATAGCATTTTGAGTGAAGCAACTTTTGTTGTTGTGAAAAAAATGGATAAAACGGAACTTCGCGTGTTGATAAAATATTGCTTTTTGAAGGGAAGAAATACAGTTGAAGCAAAAACTTGGCTCGATGCCGAGTTTCCGGACACTGCCCCAGGAAAATCAACCATCAAGGATTGGTATGCTAAGTTTAGACGTGGTGAAATGAGCACCGAAGACGGTGGACGCCCAAAAGAGGTTGTTACCTACGAAAACATTAAAAAAATCCACAAAATGATTTTGAATGACCGTCAATTTAAATTGAATGAAATAGCAGACACCTTAAAGATATCAACTGAACGTGTACATCATATCATTGACGAATATTTGGGTATGAGAAAGCTCTGTGCAAAGTGGGTGCCGCGCGAGTTCACTTTTGACCAAAAACAACGACGAGTTGATGATTCGGAGCAGTGTTTGAAGATGATCAAGCGTAATAAACCCGAGTTTTTGCGTCGATATGTGACAATGGATGAAACATGGCTCTATCATTTCACTCCGAAGTCCAATCGACAGTCATCCGAGTGGACTGCACATGATGAACCCGCTCCAAAGCGTGGGAAAACGCAACAGTCGGCTGGCAAGGTTATGGCGTCTGTATTTTGGGATGTGCATGGAATAATTTTCATTGACTACCTTGAAAAAGGAAGGGCCATCAACAGCGATTATTAACTACATAGCGTTATTGGACCGTTTGAAGGACGAAATCGCCGAAAAACGGCCGCATTTGAAGAAAAAGAAAGTGCTGTTTCACCAAGACAATGCACCGTATCACAAGTCAGTGAAAACGATGGCAAAAATCCATGAATTGGGCTTCGAATTGCTTCCTCATCCACCGTATTCTCCAGATCTGGCCCCCAGCGACTATTTCCTGTTCTCAGATCTCAAAAGAAGGCTCGCTGGGAAGAAATTTTCGTCGAATGAAGAGGTGATCGCCGAAACTGAGGCCTATTTTGAAGCAAAGGACAAATCGTACTACAAAAATGGTATCGAAAAGTTGGAGGGTCGCTATAATCAGTGTATCACCCTTGAAGGGAATTATGTTGAATAAAAAAAACTAATTTTGCCCAAAAAATGTGTTTTACTATGGTAGGCCGGAGACTTTTCAATTGACCTGTTATATATGAAGTTATTCTTCGAAATAGTCGAAATAATAGAGAAACTTTTTGAATTTATATCGTGAGAATACAATTTAATTCCGCTCTTTTAGTACCTGAAGTGTATATAATTTAACATGCCTCGAGTTTGATTTTAGGTTTAGTTTGTACTTTGTAAGTAAACTTATTAACATAAATTGTTTTTATTTTCCAATTTTAGTCCGAAAGCTCAAGGTCTATGACATTGTTGGATTAACCAGCTTCAAAATAGTTTTGACGGGGATACCAAACATACTCTAAATAGAATTTTAAATTATTGAAACTCGTATTAATGTGTTTTGAAATTTACTAACATGTGTTGTGATGAGAAAAGGGAGTCAACAAAAATGCGTGAGTATAAAATAAAGGATACATGATGATAGGTTCAAATGATTGATATTATAATACATTGCAAAAACAATAATTACATCTAGTTTGCTTAAGGGTATACTTACATTGCTAAGGTATATTTAATTTAATATTTTATCATAGGCTTTTATTTTAATATCCGAATAGAATATTAATACCTACTTTAATAATTTATTATTTGCTTATTAATTACTTATTAATTACTTATTTTAGTATAAAATTTAGTAATTAATTTTTATGGCAGAATCGTCTTCCCCCCCCCTCTTGTTGTTAACATTTGTAACTTTTTTTGTAAAAGAACATTTTGCTTGTGAGAATAAAAATGCGTTAGGAATTTCAAGAAGGTATTTTCTTTTCTTGATAGTAATAGCTTCTGTGGAGCTTGGGGCTCGCAAGTACGCTTACACTACGCTAATTAATAATCATTTTGAATAATTCTATCTTTTCGATAACTTAACAGAATAAAAAACGTTAGCACATGTTAAAATGAAATTAGCAAAGCCAATTTCAATTATATTTAATTAATTACTTCAAATAAAAGCTTATCTTTGTTTTACCTCTCAAGCTAGAAAATTTGTTATATTGTTCATCGATATTTTCAAAAAAAATAATTTAATTCTAATTCTTTCTCCAGAAAATTTTACTGTTCAAATCCTAGAGACAGTTTTAGTTAGTGAAATAGATAGCCGATTTCCACAAATTTAGACAAATAAATATTTTCAGTTTGATTTATTTTCTTATTGCTTCACTTTTATTTTCATTTATTTTTCAGGAATAAATTAAAATTACACGATGCAATAAAAAACCTCACGGTAGTTATATGGCCATGATTTCGAACTTGTAGGCGGCGGTGTTGAAGTCTAGTCGCTTGTTTGAGTCCTGATTCCCTTATAGACTCATCGTATGAAGTAAAGAGTGGCTGCTGCTCGTTAAATAGAATTAAGGTTTCTTGGTTTCACCAGTAAAGTACCGCCGTTATTAGCTGCGAGGTATCAGCTCAAGTGACATCCTCATCATTTAAGTGTGATTCAAAATTACGAGTTTTACTAACAATAACTCTTGGTTAACTTTAGTGCACATTAATTATGAATTTATAATAAATTAATATTACGGTTCTGTTAGGTTACAGAAAATGCGATTCGGTTTTCCAGCTAAAAAAAACATTCAACACCTGATTTAGTTTATCACACATATTTATTCATGCAAATTTTACTTATATTGCTTACATTTACTTTTCTTATTAGCATTATAATTCTATTTATAATTCCTATTTCGTGATGAGCAAGGATATTTGTAATAAAGTTATACTAAAGTCAACATTTTGTATTTTGTTCAATAGCTATGATTTCATTAAAGTAATTGACAAACTGTGGACTTAAAATATTTACTCGCTTGAAAAAAAGCAAAATTGTGCGTTCCTAAGTTTAGCAATGGCGTAAAGATGTGAAGTTATAAATACTTCCTCTAGTACCAGATTCTGGAAAGTTCAAAGATCAAGGCATTACTTAGAACAATCAGAGACATTTACACGTATTTTGTGGGGCCTCTTCAAGGGATATTACAAGAGCAGTTAATTCTCTATTTTCTACGTGGACTTCATCATGACTGAGAGATATAGTATTTTCTAGTTCAATAAACCATAATGATTTTATCACTCAAAATGGATGATAATATATATAAAAATATTTAAGATGTTATGTGTTTTGACTCATAAGATTTTACGTAGAAAAATCGACATAAAATTGGAGTATGTCTTATGTTATGAAGATAATATTAAATTACAAATATTTATATAGTATTTAAACTATTACAGAAGTACGAGAGTGGTTCAAAAACTACATTTTTTGTCAACAGATGGCGTTATTAGTATTACCACAGAACTGCCATCTGTTAAACAGCGTCTAGTTGATTGATTATTTATTAATGTTGCACGAAGAAGCAACACGAGGGGACTGGCGACATATCTCGTAATTTCAGAACTCGTTCAAGCAGCGGGGACGAAATTATAATCACTTGTACTTTTCACACTTTATTCTGAAAAAAAATTATGCATTACCAAAAATAATAGTCCCCTTGGTGGCTAATTATAATAATCAGTTTTCAAAAAATGAATAAGCGACCGAGCTGCGGTAGAGAGTTACAATCACGAACTTCCTTGTTGCCTATGTTCATAATGAGCCACAGTTCGAATCCTAATTCTACCCAAATTCGTCGCGTTGAATACCGGAGACTTCTGCATGTTGCGTTCGATTGAGCCTATAAGTCAATCTTGAGTGAAAGATTACAAGTTAACAGGGCATCTCAAAGACTGACTGAGACACAATAAGGCTTAATTTAGCGATTCTGCGTTTAAAACTAATTCGATGCAACGTGTCCGTTTTGTTTTGATAGATCTTGCTTTGTATTTTCTTACCGTTCTTTATAATTCTTATCGGTTTTATTATAAATTAGCTCATTATGTGAACCAATATCGAAAATGAACACAAAAGAAAAATGAATGATGTACATTCTTGTATATGTGAATGTACAGAAATTTGATAAAATACTTTTGAACATGTGTATATCATTATGTATGATATAGTAAGTGTATAGTGTACGTACATAATATGGCAGACATACATAGTAGATTATCAAGATATCCAAATGTTATTTCAGATTTCTGGTATCAGAATCTGAAGATCTACCTTCTATAACTGTCAAAACAAAAAAAATCATGCAGAACTTGAAAATAAGAATCTCTGAAAACAGAGAACCCAAAGAACTTGCTACAGATTTACCAACAGTCTTACAGAGACTTACCAACGACGACTTTCAAGAACTGAAAGAACAAGAAATTCATACAGAACTTCGAAATAAGGATTCTGAAAACAAAGAACTTGTGTCAGATTTTTTTTGTAAGTATTGGGAAACGAAAGATAACTGAAATCGCTGATCAAATTGTTAGTAATGATCTAGATTCTGAATGGGGTGCAAAAGTAAGACAAGTTGATTTAGATATGATTTCCTGCTACGGATATATTTGCTTCATAGAAGAAAAAAATAATAGTCATCACAAAACTATCTAAAAGTTCGGTAGTACCAGGATTTTCAATATAAAAGTGAACTTTAATATGTTTAAGTTTATGTGTTATGCAAAAATAATATTATATTCAGCAAACTACATTTAAAAATATCTCAAAATAAAATTTGTTTACTTTTGGTCGCATGTTGCCTTTTCTTACTTATTGAGTTTTAAAATGATGTATTTGAATACTGTTTCTTTTAGCGCTTTTTCGTTTAGAAGCACATCCTAAGCGGTATAATATTGTACTAATGTAAGAAGAATATCACCAATAACTCACATGCTACTTCAGTGTGACACTAACGAATGCAACCACGGTAGCTTCGGGATCTCGGTAGTTATGATCGCGAGCTCGGGGTCAGCGTTGTATTCTTCGAGTTCTGATTTCGATTCCTGATGCGATTTAAGACCCGCTGTGTTTCGGGGCTGATGCACGTTAAATCTGGTTGAGATCTCAAGTTGTGACTGAGGCTCAAAATTACAAGTTTTCTAGCCAATAGATTTTGTATTGCTTCTCAGTGTGACGTTAATAAACAATCGTTCATATCACGTGGCGTTAATGCAGTTTCTATTTTACGTAAATTGTTACAATACAGTTTCAAACAAATAAGGGTATCATTGCTTCGAGTTCTGTGATTCTTGTTTTCATTCTAGTAAAAAAACGTCATGTAGTCGAGATTGTTCTTTTAAATTTTGTGACAAAAAAAAAACTATATTCTGGCTAAAAAAAAAAACTTTAAGTTAGAATTTGTTGATATTGTATAAAACTTTGATACAAGTATGAGATATTTTGCTTTAGAAAAAATTTCTGTTAAAACGCAAAAATTTTATAAAGTATATTTCAGTATAAAAGTATTTTCTCGAAAAGTAAGAATTTCATTGGAAATATAAAATTGTTAAAATTCTGTCGGGACTCCACGTTGGACTCTTAACATTAATTTATAACACAAGAAGTGAGAATGCATACAGTATCATGCAACCGAATAGTAAGAAAGACAACCGAAAGAAATATTTTATTTTTTATTCTACTACTTCTAAATGGAAGTATTCACTCGTTTAGGCCTTTAGCACTGGCTTATAAATATGTTCATGCCTCAGTAAAATAAAATAAAAGAGAAAGTGTCAAATAAAAAAGTGGATCCATCGTAAAAGAAGAAGTGAATCTGCTACAATTGAATAATGATTCCCCCATTACAAAGCTTTTATTGAGGTTGCTGCACGCCAAGCTTTCCGTTTCTGTTGTCATTCTAAAATCGCCAAATAGTTCACAGAATATTGCCAAATTGTAAACAGAATCCTTAGGATTTTACGTACGACTTATTTTAAAATATCGGTTTACAAAGAAAGCTCTGTTTGTCTAAATTTCTTTTTTTGTTAAAGTATATTCTAAAATGTTACTTCACTGTGAATGACAACATTACTTCATTAAGAAATTAAATCGTATTAAATGTTTACTTCTTATAATTATAATCATACGCAGTAAGGAACTTAAAAGAAAATCATCGTCGTTATTTTATTTATATAAGAAATAATTGACTTCTAAAATTAGTTTTTATTTCATTTCCGTTCTGAAATCAGTATTTTAATAAAGGGGAAAAGATGTTACAATATCAGCACATTTTATCAAGCTCTCTAGTATAGATTTTTACTGAAGTAATATCCAATAAAACAAACCCATTACTTATATGTCATAATATTCTAATATATTCTTAAATGTGTAAAGCCTTATAGTAGGATTATGTAACATATTTCCATATACTTGTTAATACAGGAAACAAAATTACACTCATCTGGAATTACCTAATTTTTAAATTTTCATAGAAAAATTACATTTGACAAGTAGTTTTTGCTAGATTTTGGTAAGGAGAATAAAAATTTTCTCTGATGCATATAAAATTTCAGTGAATTTAAAAGTTGAATCGTTTATCATTTGTTTGCTTTGGTGTTTTCTTTTATTTTTAGTCTATATCCAAAGTCTACATTCTTTTATTTTTAGTCTATCTGTTTTTCTTGTAGATGTCGTATAAATTCAATTCAAAGCTTTTCTGTCTAGTATTACTTTATTCTAACCATTCATTATTTAAAATTGTTTTGCTAGTTTATCCGTGTAAAGTTATTTACCAGAACAACAGTACAGTTGTTAAACAAGGAATAATTTTTCAGTCAACAAAATTGAACTGCCGGATATTATACGAAAAATAATCCATCGATTATGTTTTTAAATTTTCCGCACGTATTGTGGACACTTGACCTTTTTTATATAGTGTAGATAAGATTGAATTAAATTTGTGGGTTATTTGTAGATTTCATCAATATAATTATTGGATATTTACAATCGGATGTAATGAATTTTTAAGTAGAATGTCCTTCGATACAGAAGACACGAAAAACTCGTTGTCTTCATCGAATTGCATTTTCTTTAAATAACGATTTTCATAACATTATTGTGAGATGTAAACAATTTATTTCAGGTAAATTATTTCAGTGTAAACTATTTCATCGATATAAAGTATAAGAAGCGTCAAATGATAAATAAACATTTTGTATTTAGAACATTAATTTATTCTTTTTTATATTTTTTCTGAATATGTCTGAAACAAATGATTGCATTCTTAAGTATATGCGTAAATAGTTTCAAAAAGAAAAGAATATTTACAACATAGCTTTTAAAGACATGGCTTTCAAACCAGAATGGAATGAAAAGGAATGACGGGAAACAAATTGAGCTCATCTAACATTTCACCTAAAGATATGAAATGTATAAAAACTTCTCTGTTGGTTGAGACATTGAAGGAGGTTAAAAAGACAAATCCCTAAATGACAAAATATTAAAAAAAAAAGACATTTATGTTACCTTATTTTAATTGCATGATTTTTAGAAATATATATGGATAAAATTTCAAAGCTCTGTAACTACATATTTAGCGCGTTATTTACATTTTCTCTAACCGTATGCTAAGACACTTCATTGACGTTTTAAAATTTTAAACTTTTTCTTACTTTTTATTTTTCCATGACGGTTAATCAATGTAAAGTTTTGAATTTTTTTTCTGGTTATTTTGCATAATAGGTTTGAAAACTATGTACACAAAATAAAGATTTAAGGGACTGGTTATTTTTTAAAAAACCACATAATTAGATGTAACAATATTTTTATTGTTTCTCGTATTTTCTGCGAGAAAAAATTATTTGTAAAATTATAAATAGCACTACTATATCAAAACGCATTCAAAGAAATTTGATAAAAGCTTCTAATAGATAGTGAAAAAAATTCTTTAAAAATATTAAAATGTGCAGAAGTAGTAGGGATTTTAAAATATTGAAATATTTTGAAAACATTAAAATTTTAAATAATTTTTAGTTCGAAAATTAAATTTTCTTTTCTGAAATCTTTGAATCGTAATTTTAAGACAATACTTCGCTTTCTATTACGAGTGTTGGCTCATATTTTGCGATAAGATACTGCTCTTTGTATATTACGAACAGTGGTTACTAATTGTTTCAGCTATCATAAGTCATCGTTCTTTATAACTTCGAACTACGAAAAGTGAAAAAATATTTTATAAATAAACACTATTTCTCTGTATTTTATCTCCTCATACTTGTTGATACAATATCGTAATATTTTCATGACAACATTTTGTTGCATAATATACAGGTCTTAGATTTTTTATTTTCCTGTTTAATTGCTTTTTATGTAATTTCTACAGTAACAGCATTGCATTATCAGAAATCTTACAAGATGCTATGTAAAGTTTTAATTATTTTTATATTTTTTGGAATTATTTTGACTGATTACCATCATTGCATTTTGCATTCCTAATGCTGTGCATATAAATGAATGAAATATGAAACTTACTGAATGAAATGTGAAATTTAATGAATGAAATGTGAAACTTAAAAGAAACATGACTATTGGCAACACATTTCGTAATATTGAACCTCATTCAAGTTACGAGGATGACCTCTGAGCTAACTCCTGAGCAAACTTCCACACCATGCCAACGTGAGGACTTGGGACCTCGACCAGATTTCTGGATATCAGCCCCTCTACACGGAGGGTCTTTAGTAGCATTAGGGTTCGAACACACGAATCTACGAAAACACTACCAGCTACAAGTCCAAGACATGACCACAGGCCAACTGTACAAGCGAGAACAAATCTTAATAGAAGGCTCTCAACTATATTTAGTACATTTGGATATTTGCTATCAAATATAAACATTTTTTTCTAGTGTTTCTCTACAGAATTTTAAAAATGTTTTGTTGTTTGCCACATTTGTCTTTCTCGTTGTTTCAGTGAAATGCTTAGGATAGTACATCAGATAAATAAATATGAAAACGAAATATTATATTTCGTTTTTAAATAATCAGCTTCGAATCCTCTCAAGTGTGATACCCTTAAGTTGTTTTGTAACGAATGCATTATTTTCTTTAGTTTAAAAGCGTTTGGAGATGCCCTTTAACTATACAAAAACGTAACATGTTAAATAAATTTGAATAAAACGCAAATTAGGGAATAACATAAACTTTTAATTATTGTTAAGAAATAATGGAGGCATCAGTATAAAATTTGTTCTGCATATTAATTGAGAATAATGTACATAATGTTGTAAATAATAACTATTAATATTAATTTGTTTGGTTTCAGGAGGCCGTAAATTGAAGCTTTATCATAAAATTTTGATTATTAACCCAGGGTATCGTAAGGTTTTAATTATTGCTAAAATAAATTTTTATTTATTATTCTCAAGACTTTATACATACAACATAGTCCTCATTCAGAGTAAAACATTTTCTGAATTTTTCTTGACCTTTCGCAAGCCGTCATTGCAGAGCTCGGCAGATTAACTACTCCATACTGACTTTAACAGCTGAAATTTACAACAGTGTGTACTTGGGATCAATCAATATGCGGTATGAATTTTATCAAGATATCTCGGTTATTTCTTATTAATAATTAAAACTTAACGATACCCTTCTTTTATAATTTCCAGTTATTCTCAGTACTGTTATGATTAAAAGAACTTGTACGTATGGTTTCTTACAATGTAAAGTGTATTGCACATTAATTTGATAATCAACAGTTGCAAACTATGTTACTTATTCTTAAAAAGACACATATAAAAATAATTACCATAAATACGAAGAATTTTCGACTACTTTTTTTTTTTTAAATGCATATCTTGGCAAGGAATTATGTTTCTACGCAAGTATTTGAAATAGATATCAGGCCGCGGTAGCTTAGTGGTCTTGGTCACGAATTCACGGCCGGCGTTGTTTCTGTCGTGGGTTCGAGCCCCGATCCCTCTAAGAACCCGTTGTGTTGCAGTGTTGATTCACGTTAAATCTACTCGAGGAATCAAGTTCTCCTTTTGGTGCGATGTGGAAGTTTGGAGAGGGAAATTCTAGCTGAGGTCACTCGCCCGAAGCTCGAAATTATGAGTTTCAATTATGGGCGTCGCCGATAACTCTCAGAGAGATGGTAATAAACAATCGCCTCACTCAGTTTTAATGATTCGCTTTGGTTTTCAGATTTTGAAGAATATTTTTAAAATCAGAGAAAAAGACACA
>BMAW01120925.1:202-35271 GCA_019974015.1 Nephila pilipes | reverse complement strand
TCAGGAAGTCTTGTGATACTGAGAGTATCAGAATATTTTCTTTCCAAGCCTTCTACAAAAGACTATAAAATAGATTTCATTTGGGTTTATTGGGTATTATGAGATTTCTCTCAATACTAAGAAAATAAATTGATAAATAATTGGTTTCACAGTCATTTTTATGTACATAATAAAATGAAACTTTTATGTTTATTAAATCATATTTACGTTACCTTATCTCACATAAAGTTTTCTTAAATTTTTTCACAGGAATTCAGTCTTCTGGCTGTTCATGTTTCAACATATTTGCTTCAAAAATTACGTATTTGAAATCTATGTATATTTTAAAGTTTAATATTATGCATAACTTCGTTTCAAATATTTCTAAGTATTGATTAATTCATAATTAACAGATGTTCAGAAAAATCGATTTTAGATGCACGGGGAAATCGTGGGAGGAGCAATAAGAAAATTAATATATATTTATGCACATAATGATAGTTTACTCACGTTAGAATGAAAAAGATATTCTATTCTTTAAGATATAACACATCAATCAATAACTCCCGAGACTAACCCAGAGATGGCGCTCGTAGTAAACCAGTAACCAGGTCTTTCTAGAGTACGAACCTTTGCTTGAAACGTGTCAAGATTTTAAGTCGATCGGACCAGAAACAGCTGAGTTATCGAGGTTGGAGTAAAGTCGTTTCGTAGTTTGTTTAAAAAATGGAAAAAACCGAGTTTCGTGTACTGATAAAACATTGTTTTTTAATGGGTAAAAACACCGTGCAAGCGAAACAATGGATTGAAAAATGTTACCCGGACTCTTGTCCATCAAAAGCAACGATTTGTCGGTGGTTTGCCGAGTTTAAACGTGGTCGTACGGACACAAATGACGCGGAATGCTCGGGTAGACCTGTGGAAGCCGTTACACCGGAAAATGTGAGTGAAGTGACAAAAATTATAATGAAAGATCGTACAGTGAAGCTCCGTGAGATTGCTGAGATGACACAGATATCATATGGAAGTGTATTTACTATCCTTCATGAAAAATTGAGCATGAAAAAGGTTTTTTCCAAGTGGGTGCCGCGATTGCTTTCGATGGAACAAAAACAGCAACGAGTCGATGATTCAGAAAGCTGTTTATCGCTATTTACTCGCTACAAAAAAGATTTCTTGCGAAAAAAAAAAAAAAAAAAAGATATTTAGAAAAACGTTAGAACGTTTGTTAAACCCAAAAAGGGGATTAACAAAAGGTGTTATGTTGATGAATAAAAAAAAATTTGCAAAAAAAATGTTGTTTTCAATGTTAGTCTCGGGACGTATTGATTCATGTGTTAGGCTTTCAGTATACGAAACAATGTATTTCAAATCATGTTCGCAAAAGCCATTTGATCTTTCTGTGAAATCGCAACCGGCGCTGTTTTTCTTTGAATCGTGGATTCTGGTCCTGATTCTACTGAAGACTACCATTTTAAAACGCAGATGTACTTTCAATCTTTAGAATCTCGAAGTCCTGTCCTGGCATTGTGTGGAAACTTGGAGAGAGAAGTATCATATCAAACGGCGCCAACGTCCCTTAACCGGGGCTCAAAATTACGTAATCAATAAACCTCGCATAGTTTCTTAATGCTTCGGTAATCAACAGTCAATCTCACAATATATTTTAAATACTTAGAAGTGTAGATAAATATGTAATTATATTTCTGGTCCCTTTTTGATATTGCAAGACAAGATTGAAAAGTAATATCTCTAGGCCAATTTTCTTTATTTGTTACCCTATTTTCAAAGTTCTTGCTGAACTTGAACGTCTCATGAGCTTCCTGTGTAATCCATTTGGTTCTTTCTTATACCCTAGTGTCATCAGTTTACTGAGGATTGAAGAAGATGGTGATTTGTATGAAGACTAAGCTGAAACAGCGAGGTGTCTTTGCAGTCGACTTAGCGATTTCCATCTTTTCAAAAAAATGAAAAAGCACCTTTGTGACATATCTTCCATTTTATCGACTACGTGAAATCTGTCTTTAAAGCCTTATGTCAATAAGAAACACCGGATTCATTTGATGAGTTTGCCGTAGTTTTCATTTTTAAGTGCGATTGTGTGGAAAGACATCGAGACTGTTTAAAAATGAATAATACAAATTACAAATGTAGCTTTCAGGAACCATTATATTTGTGAAATTTCGAGTTATAAATAAAACATTATAACTGTAAAGCACCCACCACATAATACGACATTATGGAAACATTAAAGAACTGCTATTAGAATCTTTTTAAGGCCTTTTCTTATAATAGATATTTAAGTGTATGTTTTTAAATCTACTAAAAATTTTTGCTAAATCCAATAAATTAAGATCATGTTTTAATAATTTTAATTTGCTAAATTTTATAACGCAATAATAATAAACCCAACTATTCACTAACACTACCATTAACTCATTTCGTTTATCAAAAAGTAAACTTATACCACTTTTAAATAAAATTGCATATTTAACTTATTTTTAATCAAATTTATAAATTTATTAAAATTATATGCTCAGTTTGAATGTTATCCAATCAATTAAAAATGCTTTATCAGGAAATATATGTTTTGTTATTTATGAAAAATACAAAGAAACCTCAATCTAAAAGTCTTATGTATTTCAGTAAAACATAACTACTCGTAATATGTGAAAGGAGAAATCTCCATCTAACACTTCTCCATTGAGACTATGCTACGAATTACTTCAAATATTTTGAAACATCTATATAAAGAATAATGTTTCCTAAAATAGTGTTCGTGAATAAAAATCGATGAGCAATTTACGTCATTACTACAGGTGCTACCTACAAAAATCCATATTTTTGCCTCCTTATTAATGATTTTCTCGTTCTGACGACTTCGGTAGATCGATTAACACCCTTTTCTCCATTCTTATGCATCACTTTTTTATTTCCTTAAATTTATTTATTTAAGTAATATAATCTCTTTTATATCACCTTTATTAGGATACAGTAACCTGGAAGGAACTTTTGATAATAAGATATTTGTAAGAAAAGATTATATTCACCACATCTGAACACAAAATTTCTATTTAAAAAACTTCTCTTTCAAACAAGTGATTATTTAAAATTTAAATTTTGTTTTTGAAATATTTTTATATATTAAAATTCCTGTTACTTCTATACAGTTTAATGCTTTTAAATAATTTTTTTCTCAAATTCTTATTAAATATTTCTCAGAATTTTGTGCATGGGTTTGGTTACACTAGTCATTTTTATAGTTTTAAAATATTTTTTCTGTGACATATATGAATTTCACACATTGTTTTGAAAGGGATTAGAAACAAAATTTTATGGTTGTACAAAGGCCTCTTTGGTGGCTAATAGCTCACTAATTAACGTAGTGAGAGATATAATATATTGTACATATATTGTAAATAAGATATAATTTTGGAATAAATATAAAAGCATAATCTTTTTTTTTGATATTTTGGTCATTTTAGGAAACTTTTCCCTTTTCAGAATGATATCCGTTTCATAGACAAATAGCTTTATTATCTACATAAGTTATATGTTCAATGTGATTCGTAAATATGTTACAAAATTACAAAGTAAAATTTGATATCTTAAGGCTGAATTATATACCTTGAGCAACTCCTTTTTTTTTTTAATTTTTAGAATAATATTTCATACTTTATTTACAAGTTACTGATTTTTATATTTAGATGCCACTTTTTAAAAGTAATTCTGAGTATTCTCCTTCAAGAAAAGATTTGTTGCTTCATACCAGAAATACGTTTTAACTTCCTTACAAGAATTTCAAGTGGATTTAGTACGCTATAGCTTTTCAGCCGTTATCAAAGCTTCATTTCTTTCGCTATCAGCTACATAGCTTATGTTTATGATCATTCCATAAAAGCTACTCTTTAAATAAATATCCCAAAATGGCTTTTCATGACTTTCTACAATGCATGTAATATGTTTCCGCATACTTGGGTTCTTTGGAAATATGTTTTATGTATGAGATAAATGTCATTATTTTAAAATGTATGCAGTTCCGTTCCCTTTTTTAAAGTTTTGTACACAAATTGCAAGTTTATTCGCAAATCAAAAAAGATCAACGAAAAATATCAAGTAAATTCTATCCTATTACTTTATCTAGTTTGATTTCAATTGCTACTTATCTTGCGCTTTATATATCGAAATCCAATGCAGAAATTTATAAAATATTAAGAATAGATTTTTTTTGTTGATTTTATGCTATTACATGGATATTCCCTTTTGAATAAAAGATTAAATGTTATCAAAAATTCCCTACTGCTATTCTATTATCATCAATCACAACGTTTTAATTTAAAGATGTAAAATAAATCACAGAACATGATTTATCAACTTAAGATATTTCACTCTGTTGGTATATAGTGTATTACTTTATATACTACTATTTTACTTGAAAGCACATTTTATTAAATTATATACATTTTCAAAAGCTTATTATTTAAAGCATAATATCATTTATGTTCCTTTTTCATGGAATAATCAATTTTTCTTTTCATAATTTTTATGGAGAAAATTAATAACTTAAATTAGTAATGAGAAATACGTATATCATGATAAGAAAGTATAAAAAAAATCCCATAACACATGATGCAATTCATGTTAAAGACGTTGATGGTATGTTTGAGAAAATATTCGTACAATTCGATTTTAAATACTTAAAATTGAATTTGAATAGTAACAATTAAAAATATTCTTTAAAGCAAAAGTCATGTTCTTCTGGATGCATTTGAATGTTATAATGAAATCCTGTTTTCTTTTCATAAATCAATATTTTTATGTAACCTACTTTTTTCGCCTTTGATTTTTAAAACATTTTATCTCCTGAATTCTTCAAATAATGTCAACACACATCCAATCAATTATTCAAATTCTAAAATTCTATAAAGTATTCTTCATGCAATGAATAATTTGTAACTTATTGCTAGCATGCGGCACGGAACATTTGTTTAACTTGGAGAAAAAGGTCAATAAATTCTCCTCCAGAGAAGAAATCACATATAGAAAAAAAGAGAAAGAATCTTATATCAAAAGAAAATACCTATTTAATTCCCCTTCATTTTTTTATGATGTTATAAAATATTACAACCATGACTATTTTTTTCTTATGTAAAACAATTTTGGAATGCTACAAAGAGGGAAAACACTAAAATGCTGGAATAAATAGTTTTGAGAATCGTTTATAATAGAAAACTTGTTCATTGACTCAAAGAAGTAAGTAAAATAGATTCTATACACAAATTTCGCTACATATCACGAATACAACTTAACAAGAATATACGAACTAACTCGAATTTAGAACAATAACCTACTCGAGCTTAGAATATTTACTGACGTGGTTTTAGTACACCCGCCAATTCTGACATAGAATATTTGCTGACATCTTGCGGCACTTTCACAACTCCAACTCGTTTGAGAGCTTTCCGTATTCTAAATGCTTTGTTCCAATTTAAGCTTTCCAATTACTAATTTGAACCCCGTAGGAGAAATAATCTGCATTTTACTGATGATTTTACTCATAATGTTTATGGAGGAAAATATCAAATATCAGATTGTTTTTGGTTGGTTTTTAAATATGATCTAATGATCTTGTGATCAGATGATCTAGTTTACTTATCAATTAAAATCCATAGAGAAACATAGTCTTAGCAATATTAATTTTATAAAATAGCCTGAACTATCAATAACAAAAATAATACATTATACGTATATTATTTTTTTGTATGATACATATTTCTTAATCTTTCAAGGGTAATCTTTCAGTAAAATACAATATGTTAATATATATTAAAATATAATTAAAATGGTTCAATTAATACTCTCTATGGTAAAAGTCATATTCATATTCTTAGGGATTCCTTCTATGAATACCTTTTCATTAGTTCAAAAATTTAAAATAAGTCAGAAAATTTCAACACTTAGTTCGTTATGTTTACGATTGAATTTGGTACATTTAAGCTTAAATAATAAAATTATCTCTTTGTGTAAAATTAATTATTTATTACTCTGACATTAACTGTAATATACAAAAATATCTTTAATATTTCAGTGAAATTTATTTTCCCACCAATTTAGATATCCTTTGATAAAGAATATTTTCATTTTTAGGAAAGTTTAAATAGACTTATCCCGACATTACTCGCGTAACAAAAACAAACCGAATTACTCTCGCAGGGTATCTCACACCGATGCACGCATACTTCTGTTTTCTAACTCAGAATCCTTGCAAAACAGATAAAAAAGCATTAAAATAGTGAAATCAATTATAAATATGTATTTACAAATACAACTTACATTCAGTTTTCACATTTTCCGCAAATACATGTCATGTGTTCGACGCAAGCATAAAAGTAGAATAATATACAATTGTAAATATATGTTGAAAGATAACACTTACACTTTGTCTGCACATTTTCTGTAGATACATACCATGTATTCCATGAATATGTGTTTTTCAAAGGTTTCACAAATAAATTTAGCTTTTTTATCCTTTTTATTTTATCACCTCGAATCCTTTGGCTTTTCTAGCCGATGGTGCAACGTCTTCAGCGTTGGATCTTAGTTTTTCTTCTACGTTTCTTGGAAGCATTGCCTGTTGGCTCCTATTTTTCTACAGGCATGAATCTCAAACATTTTAAATATAAGTATGAACCTTTTGGAAGCCCTTGTATATTTTGTAAATATTGTTTATGTATAATTGGCATGTACAGAATGTAAATACACATAGTAGAAAGGTACTTCTCTCACTCTCTTGTTGGATTACTGATCTTTAAAACTTATTATTTGATTACAATTATTAATACGATGAATTCCACACAATATGTTTTACGACATTCATTTCATAAATAAAATATTTTAAGAAAAACTTTAATTAGTAATTAGTTCTTTGAAATTGTATTAATATTTATATGTGGTATTTTTATTGCTTAAAATTAAAAAAAACTGCTCTTATGAATAATTATAATATTACAATAACTCTTATTCCATATTTATTTTTTTTTTAAATTTCCGCATCATGTACACTCATAAATGGCTCACATTTTCTGTATAACTATCTGGTGTTAACTTATTTCTTCAGTCTTATACATCGCTTTAGTAGTGGTCTTTTCGGGAGGTAGATATTCAGTCTCCAAGTCATTGATGGGTATGCGCGGTATCCTTAATCAGTTAATCATAGAAAATATTTCTTTGATATGATCAGGTGAAAAGAATATTTTTTTGATTTATTTTATCCCTTTAAATATAATAAGGTATTAAATCTTCAACTTATTAATGTAAGACTTCATTGTAACTGTGAATTAAATTTAGACATCATAACTAACAATCCGTTAATATTGTCCAAGGTTACAGTTGTTATCCATGTCATGATTTCCCGCAGGTATTATAATGAACCAATAATACAAATTATAAGTAAATTAAATAAGAATAACATAGATATGAATAATTTCAAGAATTTAAATGATATTTCCTCAAACACTATTGGCTACCTATGCGAATAATAGAGTATACTCTTGATCAGGGAATCACCAGTCGAACGGAATTAATCAAAACAAGCGCCATTACCCAAGACATCTTTTTGTTTAGAGAAACTCGTAGTTAACCAAGCACGTCGTTCACTAAGATAATTTTCAACTTCGGTATAACTGTGTAAACATAACTCTTTAAATTCAATATTTGGTTTCTATAAAGTGTAGAACAGAAGTATTTCTTGGAGAATGCATTGATATATATATATATATATATATATATATATATATATATATATATATATATATATATATATATGTATGTATTACAAACGTTAAGTGGAAATAAGTTTTGGGGAACTTTTATCAGATTTTTTTTAACACCAGGATTGGTTTCATCCCAGTAACATCACGGGAAGAGACCATTAGGGTGGTTCTTGGAGTTGTCTTCTGGGGAGGCATTATGTTGAACGGGCTGGCTGAATTCCACGTTTTCGAAAGATGTTTTGTAACCTAAGATAGCTATTGAAAAGAGGTGTTCCTTCCCCATGTGAGTCTGTTCCAAGGTGCTACAGGACCAGACTTCCTTTTTATGAATGACAATGCATGGCCACACCGGACTGCTGATGCTCATTAGCTACTGGAAAGAGAAGATATCACTCGGATGGATCGGTCAGCGTTCTCTCCCGATTTAAATCTTATAGAATATGTGTGGAATGCTTTGAGGAGACACCTTGAGGAATGATTACATTCTCCGTAGAACACCCAACAACTGAAACAGATGCTGATTGAGGAATGAGAACTCTAATCTCAAGAACTCTTAGACAATCTGGCGCTGAATATGGAGAGACGGGGAGAAGGAACATTGCAGTAAGGGGAGATTATATCCTATACTAAGGAACATCTGCATGTTGTTCTTCCTCTTGGACAGACAAGCATGTTTAAGGATACTATGAGTTCAATAGAGCCTGTTTTTGTTTGATTCCAAACTATATGCATTGTATTCATTTTTGCATAAGTATGCTTTAGGCATCATTTAAGTATTAAATGCTATCTTTCATTTCAGAGTTTCATGTCTCTCAGAAGATTTCTTATGGAGTTATAGGAAAACTCACATGTTGCTTGAGCTTTGCACATTACTATATATATTGTTACAAATTAGTAAATATTGTTTGTATTTGTCTTAAATATCTCAGACAGATTGGAAATACTCACAGTTTGAGCAAAAAACGCACATTCAATGTTAAGAAAAAAACGGCATTTCTAGGGATTTGGCTACGGCGACTTGGCGACCTTTTGGTGGGTTTATTGGCAATTACTTGGAGAAATTTTGCGAAAAATAGATGTTTCTGAAAAGTTCCATTATCGAAGCTCTGGGACCAATATTAAGCGAGTTAGCCTAGAACCTTGGCGAAACTTTTAAATTTTCACGCTAAGCCAGGTATAAATACCATCGGCAGAGATAGAAGCGTGTAGTGATGAAGAAGACGAGCAGGAGTGAAGACGGTCATTTTTTTTATTGCTAGTCAAGTGCATAGCAGCTGTTATCTGTCTGAGATATTAGAGACTTCTGCATTTGGAAGCTGTTTCCTGTGAAATTAGCTGAATTAGAGCTATCCTGTGAAATTAGCTGATATCTACAGCTTGAATTTCCTGCGTCCTGTAGAAACTGCGACGAATAAACGTCTTGAGATTTTCAAAGAGATTGTTTCATCGACTCTCAACCCCGAAGCGCGGTTAATCTCTTGTAGTATTATCTCTACCGAATTTACGCGAGTAAACCAGAATATTTCAAGAAATCAGCCGGACCTGAGGATAATGTTTTTCTATTGTATAAGGTATCATTCTAAATGTATCTTCTCAATGACTGATGAAGACATTTTTCACACAAAAAAGCTGTTAGTAAAATGATTTCTTAGATAAATAACTTTTGTTGTGATACTTTTATTTCGTTGATAATTTCAAATAAAAGAAGCTATATATATTTATCAGCATCATAAAATGATCAAAATTTATTTAACTGAAAATTCCCTACACCCTTCTATTTTTTTTGTTTTAAAGTGAGCAAATAAATATTGAAATCCAAAATACTTATCCACCATTACAAAGACACTGCTGTTAACCACTACAATAATCTGGCGAGAAATAAATTTTAATTACTATACGTCCAAAGTTAATGTGCTTATCGTAATTAACATTTCAGTTCAGATACATTGTTATAAAATCATTAATTATATTATAACAAAAATATTAAATTACTGAAAATTACGTTTATTAATAAATGCAAATAGGGAAGAGGCAAGGGGGGGGAAGGGAGGATGAAGCTACTCGAAGCAAAATCTCATTACGCTGCTTAAGATTGAAATTTCAGTTATTTAATCCATTTTGACCAATGAAATGCAAATATTAAGTGGGAGAACTGAAAACTGAGTTATAATGCATGTAACATTGTCCCTTAATGTTACAGTCACATTCAACGAAATCTGGAAATAAACAAATCGTTAAATATGTTAAGCGGAGTGGATCAAAAGAGTGCAGAGAATCGATAAGTATCCGGGACATTGTCTGCGAATATTATTATAAAACTGTATTTTATGAATAAGATTAATGAGAAAACTTTTCTGGTATTTGCATATATTTTGGGTTAGTGCGACTGAAGTTTTCACTCTGGGTAATGTAATGGTAGAATTTTAATGCATCTCGCTTCGATAGATTCTTAACAACTGTATATGGACAAGAATAAGGTTTTGGCATGGTCTGGAATTTTCTAAGTAATGACCGATTCTATAAATAAGTAATAGCTTCTATTTTACATATTCTTTTCGGTCAAAATGTGACATAACGTTCACAAAATCTACTTCTCTTCCAATTATTCGTTCCAAACATTTCTCATTCTGTCGAAGAAATACATATTGGAGGAATAGTTTATTGCTATGTATTTCTTATAAATATTTGTACTAATCGAAAAGTTAATTTTTCTCCCTTTTTATCTTTTGTTTCAAAATTATAAAACTAATGCTACTTATCCTTAGTTTGTGGTTATAATTCAACTGCTCCGGTACTCTCTCACTAAATAAATTCCTTCATTAATTTTGTGAGAGTATAGTGTCTAAAGGAGAGAAAACTGTCTGATATAAGATTGACTAGACGATTTATGGTCGATACCTTTATTGTAGATGTAAAGCATGGTAGAATGGTGATTATAGTAATCTGATTTAGATTTAGATTACTATTTTTCTCAACATTTGATTACTAAGGAATTCGCAAATACCTAAGGAAGAAAGGGAAACACTGCAAGTGGTTTTTAGGTCGCTGTAGAGGTTATATAGAAGAAAAAGAAAGATGACCGGTGACCTCATTGTGATGAATGGAGTGAGTTAATCTCAAAGAAGAGTAGAAAAGTAAAGTGCAGAAGAAAAATACAAGAAGTGTCCGAACTGAAAAGAGTGTAAAAAGTGAAAAAAAATTATCTGAATCTTGACATGTTCGCCTCTTAAAGGAGAAACTAAATCCCTGCCAACTTTACAGAGGCATTATTCTAGCTTTATAGGTATGGATTCCCATAAGACTTAGTGGATATTGACTGGACTAAGTCGTATGAATAAGAAAAATAAGGCTGGATAAGAAATTACTGAATGTTCGAAACAGGGTCGAATAATCTGTGAATCATTACAATATTTTCACAATAATTTAAAACAATGAAACTTTTTACATTTAAGAAATATTAAAAAAATGAATTTATTCGTCTAAAAACAAATCAGGTCATACTTTGCCATGTTTAGGTAATCCTAACTTTCATCAATTAAAAACACTCGAAGACACATTTTAATATTGAGATATAATACTTATGTATGATCTTGTGGTAAGAAAATCCTATTCGTAAACTGAAGCAATTATGTATGAACAATTTAAAATCAAAAGCTGTACTTACATATGCAAGTCATGTATTTATTTTTAGGTACATCTTACATAAAATCATTAGTATTTTTAATTTTATAAGTCTTTAGAGTACTATAAGCATAACAATGGATGCATTGAGCAGAATTATAATAAGAAAATTTAAATTTAATAGAATTTTAAGAATATCCTACATGATTTAAGTTTTTTTTAAAATTTGTAGTAAATACTGAGCAAAATTTGTGAAGGTTTTTTTAAAAAATACTTTAACTGTACAGAAAGCCTCATATCATGATGTGAAATATATATATATATATATATATATATATATATATATATATATATATATATGTATATTATTGATTTGTTTTCATTTTCCTGTTGTACAACAACTTAAAAACTGATCGAATCAAAACAAATTGGTTGAATAATTTTTGTTTTATTTCAAATATTTATAGCTCAATTGAATAAAATATAATTATTATCAATTTTTACAGTCAATAATAAGATAATTTATGTATTACCCTCAATTCTAAAGATTTAGTTGGATAATAAAGACAGAATAGTGAAGATGTTAAAATTATTAATTAAAAGTGGTTTGCAAATATCAACTCCAGTATTCTTATGAAAGAGATATGAGCTTAAGACACACTACAATAACAAACTAATTCAAACCGCCAATTCAGTAGAGCCAATTGATAGAAAAGATTAAGTGAGATATAAACTTAACGATCATCCCAAACTAAGTTTTTAATCAATTAATTTATATAACTGATTGAAATATTTCCTTTTACAAAATGTATTAACAAATTGATGCCAAACACTATCGATACCACTAACAATAGTATAATCATTAGTAATTCATTACCAAACAAATGCACTTGCAATATGTTATGTGAAACAGCAGCTTAATTTTTTAATAACGAGACTCTAATAAATTCGCTTTTATTAATTTTCCGTTTTTAAACCAAATGTTTTCCATTATCTCCATATTAAATTAAAACTATTTAAATTCTATAATAAATTTATTTATTTAAAATCATTATAAAGTAGTAAGAAATATAAAATTTCAAGTTTCAATTTATGTTTGAATTGCACCAAATCTGAAACTGAAACAATAATATGTCTTAGAAAGATATATATATATTCATGTTCACATTTCAAAAATTTACTTTGTTACAACAATCGATATTAGTTCATAGGTTTAGCTTGAATCATATTTACGCAGCAGCCGTCATTTTGTAGCCCCATTTTTGCTTTTATGGCGAATTCCAGATATTTACTCAGTACTTCAGTGAGATATGTTGGATCTAAGCACAAGTTTAATGCATTATTCTGTCTCAAATCTGAATCTACAATTTGTAATGTTATGGTAATCATTTTTAATTTACTTCGGATTTGATATTATTTTTTGGTAACATTACAGTATGGAACATTCGTATGTGCATATTCGAAGTTATATAGTAAAATTTCTAAGGATTTGCATATGAGCAGTATATATATATATATGTGGGTTTGTAGTAGAAACACCCGATCATAGAGGGCGCGGCCTCTGCTACTGAAGGGAGTCCACTCTTGAAGGAGAGTCGACGGTAGTCATCGGAACGAGGAAGACGCCCTTGTT
This sequence comes from Nephila pilipes, assembly GCA_019974015.1. NCBI lineage: Eukaryota > Metazoa > Arthropoda > Arachnida > Araneae > Nephilidae > Nephila > Nephila pilipes. The sequence continues at coordinate 22,266 of BMAW01120925.1, read as the reverse complement.
GATGACTCTAGATGATTTCTTAAGACGCTGAAGAGTATTGTTTTAATGTTTTTAAATGTTATTGTGAAATGTCTCGTCCAGTATGTTCAACTTTATGTTCATGTGAAACGTCAATATTAAATGTCTGTGTGCTAATTTAAAGTTTGATTTATTATTTAGTAATATCGGCCATCCCATATATATATATATATATATATATATATATATATATATATATTGTTGTTTTACGGACTGATAATATAGTGTATTCAAATCTTCTTGAGAAATTATAAGGCAAAGAATTGGAATTTAAAATAATTGAACCAGACATTCAATTATTTGTCAGAATTTTGCTCAATACTATTTGTAAAACATACTTCTTTAAATTTACAATTAATGTTATATTTTAGTACAAATATATTTTTGCTGCATTTTTGTAAGTAATTGATTGTGTAAAATATTTGCATCATAAAATTATTGTATATCACATCAAATGTTATTGTACATTTAAAACAGTGAAATTACAATAATAATTACAACTGCTACTAACTATTGAAAAAGTTTATAAATTATTAAAATAACTATCTGTTTAATATTCCTTTGTAATTATATTGACTATATTATTGTATCGTGAGATCTCACCTTATCCAAATTGTCCTGTTATCACTGCTCTATCTCTCTTCTGAAATATTTATTCAGAGCAAACTAAATTTTCATCTCTTTTAGCAAATGTTGATAAAGAGGCTCTTATTCTTGAAATAGTGAGCCATTCGCTGGTTTTCCTAGGCACGTTTCTTCAGTTTCTCGAGCTCAAATAAAACCTATTTTTATATAACACACACAAAACGTTTGTTATCATCCAGAAAAGTTTCTTTTTATAACTTCTCTCTTAAATATTTGAAAGCAAATGCAGCTGCTAAAATAAATGTAAATTAATTTTTTAATAATATATCTAAAATAGTAGTTTAAACCCTCTAATGAATACACGCTTAAATTAAAAATGATTTCTTATCCCTTCTCATTTCATGAAAACATATCTTTGTTTCTTGCCAATAGAAATATATTAAAATACATTTAAATGAATAACACAAAAAGATATTTTTTTATGTTTTTAAAAATAGAAAATAAAGTATAAGTAACACATATACATACATATTCAATGTCAGTTGAAAAAAAGGTTTGCTCATTGTATAGCTCTAGTTATCTTTAACGTATTTTTAATACAATGCTATGTATATTGTTTTTATTTCTTTCTCTGTTGAAAATTGTTACGTGTTTTATTGTTTTATTTATTTACATCAGGAATGTATACAAGAGTTATATAACAATATAATGACAATGTTATAATTAATATAGCTTGTACATTAATGAAAAGTAACTTTTGTAAATAATAGAATAAAAATAAATCAATTATTAAAATTAAATGAATTTTTCAAAGCTAGCTAACACCATATCTCTAGAGAGAATCTAGCGTATGTAATTCATGCAAGCTGAACAAAATGTACTCTTACAGAAAAATAAAATAAGCAAACGATTCACAGAGCAAAATATATAATGTAAAAATGGAAAATAAAAGCGCGTAACATATCATGTAGTAAGTTGTAATGTGAAAATTTTTTGCATTTTCTGCTCTTCCCAAGTACGCTTTTACGTGAAATAGTGGTATGGTTTTTGCACGAAATACAATATCATTTAAGCATTACTATTTAGAAAAATACATTCAAATCAGAGTGAATAACTTTAAAGTCATTCTAATGGAATATTAAGAAACATGTATGTACTGAATTATATAAAAGAGTAGGAGCTTTATTTATTTTCCTCTAGAGACAAGAAATCCTAAAAGTGTTGGTATTTAAACATTAGTTTCACAAAAGTTATTCTTATTTTTAATTACAAAATTATATATATATATATATATATATATATATATATATATATATATATATATATATATATATACATATTTAACAAAATCTAGATATTTGAATTCTAGTTACTTTCAAAAACATTTCGTTCCTTCAAAACATGAATACAAAACTTACAACAAAATAGAATAAAAACAACAAAAAAATTCTATGCAAAATGTTTCGATATCAATAAAAGTATTTGAATAAATATTATATAATATTTATTTTTACAGTACTAATTGCTATAAATTATGGACTATTTTGAATAAAATATGTAATCAATTATTAGCGGTACAAATATATTTTGTGCATTTGAAACCAAACTTATTCACCTAAGAATTCTATAATCAATTTTTAAAAAAATCTTGTTGAAATCCATTGAAGCGTCTGAGTATATACAATAGTCTTTTCAAATGAAAAATATTCATAATTTTCACTCTTGAAATAGTGACTTTCGAAAAGAAGAAAATGTATTTAGTGGATTTGGATAAAAGAGTTGGGCCTTATAGTACAGGATAAAGAGATGAAATAAATACTACAAACAATTACGAGACGATTGTTAAAATATTTTTGTAATAGTTTGTAACACTATATTTAAATCTAAGCACAACAATAAATTTTTAACAATACAGCTATATAACAGATTCGAAGAAAATACTAAAATCATTTTTATCTGTTTATTATTAGCGATTCTCGTTACTAATAAAGCAAAGTATTGAATTTTGAGCAAATTTTGAGAATTTTGTGATTTATTTGAAACATCTGTGGCTAATGATTCAGCCATGATTGATCTCGTTTTCGAGGTAAGCTTTTACGATTTTTCCACTGTGATGGCAACGTTCACACAAGATAGTTTATTTTCAATCTTTCATATTACTGCTTGCATATTCTTTACAGCAGTCGCTAAATACTGTTTTAGAATAATTTTTAAGAAAACAAATGTTCTAAGAGCAGTTACAAACCTAGAGCCTGTGCAGCCAAATATTGAAACAAAGAAGTACATTTCTAAATTGTTTACAAAATTTGTGAATGATTGGGGTTATAAGTACAAATTGCACCTATCGAAAATAGAATCATTTGGAACCATAACTACAATGACCAACCGAAAAAATGACTCCGACTATTCTATCAGATATGGGTTTTAAGGAAGGTGCTGCACAAAATTATGTCACAAAATTATACCACATGTGCCACAAAAACGAAATGGGGACAAAAAATTTGACATGTATCCCTATGGTGCGATCTGCAATGATTTTTAATTTGTATCAGGCTTTGAACATTGAGGCGGAATTGAATCCTCTAAATGAACCAGCCTTCATTAACAGACAAAATAATAAAATAAATTCAGAACCTATAATTCCAATCGTTAAGTCTGTTTCAATTTTTATGTTTTGTAATGCACTAGGTATTGAAATTAAAGTGGTTCCACCACAAGAAAAGCAATTTTAATATTTTTGAAAAATTCCACTTACATAAAGAGACGTTTTATTACAAAAGAGAATCATTTTACCTCTATTGGTGCCTTTTTTTTACCTAGAAATAAAAGAATTACTTTACCAAGTATATGTTCAATCAAGATGCTTTTAATTATAATTGTCGACATATTTTATGGGGTATGTGTTAATTTCAAGTTATATTTCGATAAGAATTTGCTGTCTCATAAGAGTAAACATCTATAAGTTGCATAAAATATGTACAGCTGTTGAAGAAATGCCATGTGAATAAGACCATTCCACCTAAAATTTTGCTTACACTCGAAAAACTTTTAACATATATTATGGTCAAATTATTGGATTTTCTTTAAAATCATATTTTTGAATATATTGGATCCCAATAAAAACATAACGATTTCTGGAAGCAATTTCTGGAATATTAATTCCCTATAAAGAAATATATAAAGTAATTAAATCTGATTGGAATGAAAATAGTATATGCCGTGGACGAAACGTTACCTAACATAGAAGGCTCTGGATTTATATATATTTACAAAAATATTCTCACATGACTCTAGAAATGTACTAGACTTTTTTCTTTCATGAAAAAAAAAAAGAATGAAAAAAGTGTAACTTAGCCAATAAGCATAAAATACGAGACTGTGGAGGGATTTATTTTAAATGCAGAAGGAATTAGGATGACTGTATAGTTGAGTGCGCATTTCCTGCTTAAGGGATAAAGAAAGAATGTGGTCTGACTTAATCCGTAATGACTGATTGAGACAAGGAAGGAAGGATTAGAATTACGAATGTGGAGATCAATATTGAACTACAAATTCATTTTTGATTGACTGTACACATAAAAAATGCAACTCCTGAAAATGAGACTTAAAATGCGTTTCAACCTTCTGATGAATAATTAATGAGGTAGAAGCATAAGAAGGATAAATATTATAACTCTAGAGATATATTTCAATACTAAAATTTTAAAGTTAAAAATAACTAACAGTTTTAACTAATATTTCAATAATTTTCTCTAATAAACTTTGCCACCATATAAAAACGTTGTTTTTAAAAACGTTGGTTTTTATATCGAATTATTTAACTTTAAAATTTACTTAAAAAGAGACATTTGTGAGAGTATTAAAAAATTCATAATACTCATAAAATCAAAACATGCATTTGAAAGTTTGTAAGTCATTCTATTAAAAAAAGAATGGGAACCAGTATTCAGAAAAAAATTATTGTGATAAGACACGGCGCCAAATATTGGAAACTGTCTTCCTTGCGAATGATTACTGACTAAAAGTCAGCAACCCTTACTATCTCGGAGATAGTAAAGGGGAGATAGTATCTCTCCTTTGTGAGTACAAAAGGTTTACGATACCTCATGCTGCGTGGGGAGTGCCCGGTGCTCCCAAAGGGGGAAAGAAATTTTTTCCTCAATCCTAAAAGCGCCGAGAGGAAAGAATATTTTGATTTATTAAAATTATTGAAATATTAGTTAAAACTTGTCGCAAACTTCTAAATATTGCATTGTTAGGCGAGTACGAACGATTCCCAAAATTTCAAAGCTCTAGCTTGATGGGAAGTTGGTTAAATTAACGATCGAAAATTTGATGACACACACACACACACACACACACACACACACACCAAGTGAAATTCAGAAAAACGTTGTAAAAAGGATTGGGATTACTGTGCTCTTGAATGTACTATACCCTTTAAAATGACACTGCTGAGAAGGTTCTGACCATCGATATAATTTTAAAAATACTCCAAAATAACCCTGTACTAGGAAGTGTATTTCTTTTAAAAAAAGAGGGATCTAGCCAATATGTAAATAAACTAAAATATATAAGTACTATAAGAGATATGACTGTGGAGTGAATTTTAAAAGAAGGATTTTGTATGACTATATAGTTGAGAGCACATATCCAGCTTAAATAATAAAGAAAAAATGTAGAATGATTTACATCCATGACACATTGAGACAAGGAAGGAAGGATTAGAGTTACGATTTTGGACAGAACTATTGTTATTCAAATTGATTATTGATTGATGGGACGCAGAAGAATGCATTTCTTGCAAATGAACGGTTAAATGTGTTATTTAACCATTACAATTATGAGCAATAGATGAAGTAGAAGAAACGTAAGGAAGATAAGAACTATGATTCTAGAGATTGTGTGGATTTTAATATTTTTATGTATTACGATAATTGTGGTCTTGAATGTACTATCTCCTTTAATTCAAAGAGCAAATAATAAAACTCAGAATATGAAGAGAGAAATTAGAAAAAAAAATCGAAATATGATCTGGGAGTTAAATTATAATTTATATAAAGGAGTTTTTTAATTTCTGCACATTTGAATACATAATTCATGTAAAGAAATGAAAAAAAAATATATGGCTTGAGCTACGTAGACGTGGAATGAATGAAAAAGTGAAATAATCTTTAGAGGTAATGTATTCGATTTCAAATGCGTTATAAAATGGATTTATTTATGATTGACCACTAAAATGCACATTTACTGAAAAGAAATTAATAAAATAGGAATTAATTAGAATTGGAATTATTAAGAGAATACAAGCAACAAAAATAACATGAGTCTAGTAGAATAGAAGAAGAAATAAATTTTACCCATATGAATGATGAAATATTAAGCATTAAGAATTTATGCACAATTGGGAACTCGATATTGCAACAACATGGATTTGTGACTGATTGTGACTTGAAAGTTGGTTTTGTATCAAGAATGGATAAGCGACAATCCATTCAGAAACAAATAACTTAGACAGTAGAAAAAAACAAAAGTTATTATTCTAACATTTACATTTTTGGGAGTGTTTATGCTTTTCAAACAGGTCACTCAAATGGAAATACAAAATTTAGTGGTATTTGTTGTGACTGGTTGTAAGATATCACTATGTGTGAGAGAGGAGTTGTCACTACTGTTATCCACTGAATGAACATAGATATATTTAATAATAGAAGAATTATTATTGATGTTTTTACGGTATTATGATAGAAAAAAGAGCATTGAGAAATAATAGAATATTAAAAATTTCTTATCCGAAAAGTCTGAAAGCTTGTTTTTTGTCTATAGTTACTAACGTACACTAATAGACTTAAAAAGGCAATGTACCTGTTATTGCGATAATACTACAGTATTTTGAAATACTTGCTTCAAAACTTCAGTTCACAAATAAATATTTTGATGTTAATGTACATACTTTATACTCAAAAATTATTTCATTCATAATAGCTAAATAAGTAATTTATTTCACAAGATATGGATACTTTCAATATTGTGGAGCAGGAATATGCGCTCCATATATCCTGCTTGTTTAGATTTCTTCAACAAAATAGCATGCATTATTCTATCTCAATGGCTGAGAAAACACCCTGAGTAATGCTGAAGTAAATTATATTTACCAAGAATTGGCGAATTTATTACGGTATTAACAAAATCAACCAGCGAAAAGAATTAGTGATCATTGAAATTAACTACAATTAAGCCCATTTCTGATGTAATTGTATCTAAAAGAATCCATTTGCTCAAATGAAAGGTAAAAAGTCATTGAACACGTTATGAAATCCGCAAAGATGATTTCTTATAAATTTGAATTATCAAGAATACTTAACTATACTTAAAGATTTTAACAAAGAGATGAAGTACTATTTTAAAAATATAGTAAATTTTCTGCATTTAAACTGACTGCAATAACAATTGTACGAATGCTTTTATAATATTTTATTATCCTACATATCTGCAGGAAATAATTGGAATAGAAAGTTATGGAATATACTTTGCTTCAACATCATGTAAAAATAGACATAATAGCAAAATAAATCCAAAATGATGAACTATGGAAAAATTATTATTGAAGAAAGTTTATAAAACATTTAACAAATTATTAATATTATGTAATGTCTGAGTTTTGGCCATTTCCATAATAATTGTGGAAATGAAATCCGGAAATGCTCATATAACAGATACGAAGAATATTTTGCAAAATTAATGCATTTATCAATGAAACATTTTTTTTACAAAATATTAATGAGAGCTTTGCATCACACAAATTATTTCCCTATTACGCACAAAAAATTAATTTTTATTGTATTGGATTTTTTATTTGCAAATATATTTATAAAAACAGTTTTTACTTAAAATATTAAATGTAAATACATGATACAGATCATCAAAAAAGTTTTTATATGTCTATAATTCCTTGAAGAATTTACTAAATTAATAAAATAGTGAAGGAAAATTAAAAGTTTTGTAAATAAAATTGGCATTTAAAATCATTTGTTTGTATTTTTATTCTCTTCTTCATGATTATTTTAAATATGATTATATTTAGTCACTAAACACACATTAATTTTTTCTGTATTATATGACATGAAAATATTTTTAGAATCCTGGAAAAAGGTATATATAAAAAATTAATTTTAGATTGATTTTTCTACAAACTGTACTATGAAGGTTTCCTGAAATTTAATTTATACCCATTCGGTGTTTGTAGAAAAGTCTTGTATGATAGATTTCACTTTTATGAGGCATACAAATAGAAACACAAATATTCTCACTCAGCAAAAGTTTTTAAGAAAGATACATTCTATTCATATTTTTATCTTATTCCTCTGTTATATTTGCTTACTTCTTTTTTCCTAGCAAATATTTTCGAAGCAAATCTCAGCATTCTACGTTTGGAAATATCTTAAAAGGATGATTCAGTTTCCTTCGTTTGCAATAAAGTTACACATCTATGGTAATGTACACTGTTTATTTGGTTTATTTATTTGCCTTGATACTTGTATTTTTTTTTTGTTGGGATCTATTTTAACCCTTTAACTGTAATAAACCAAAACCAAATCCTGAAACCAAAAGCAATGAGAATAAACTTTTTTGTGTGTTTCTGGCACATTGTCAAATGAAACACTGACTCAGTAGAGTTGACGTTCTAGTTACATATTACAAATTTAAGCTGGGAGTCCAATTCGTTTTCGTATCCAATGTGGCCTTAAAGAGAGTCATTGTGTTACTGCATCGTCACTCTCATGATGTAACAAAGTATTGAACAGTGATATGCATAAAATATGACTTAAGTTTGGTAAATGTAGTAGTGAACCTATCCTGTGCTTTTCTATAAACTCTGCGCTTCCCAACCCACCATACTGTCCAGAATCAGTCCTCTGCGAATTAATTCCATCCCCTAAGCTTAAAGTGAAGTTGAAAGGCCACAATTTCAATACACTTAAAAATGCTCAAGACACTTTGGCAAACGAACAATGGCAGCCCATCTGGACTCATTATATTAATATATATATATATATATATATATATATATACCAGAGAGCCCTATAAAGTTTCCAAACTTAATGTAAAGATGGCAGCACTCGTCAATAAAAGCTAGGGAATGGGATTGCGCAGCCTTTCTCAGGTACAAACCAAAATTTCAGCTATTTTGGACTCGCAATTGTTGTTCGACAATCATTTGAATAAGCCCATGGAAATATTTTTGCGAAAATGGAAAAATTCGAGAATCGAGTTGTCATTAAATATTTTCATTTTGAAAGGCAATCTGCTTACGTAAATCAATGATGAGTTGGACACTGTGTAAAGGGACACTACACCCTCTTTACCTCCATCAAAATTTGGGCAGCTGAATTTAAACGTAGCCGTACCAGCTTAGGAGACGATGAACTTTCGAAAGTCCGAAAATTGCAACCACTGACGATAACATCGCTAAAATTCACCAAATGGCGCCAGACGACCATCGTATTAAAGTGAGAGAGATGGCAGAGGACATGAATGTCCAAAGAACGTGTTTGTCAAATATTTAATTAAGAGTTAGGCATGAGAAAGCTGTCCGTATTTTGGGTGTCACGTTTGCTCAATTTAGATTAAGAAAGTGATCGAATTCACAGTTCGAACGCTCTTTTGGCGCCTTTTACGTGTAATAAATCAGAATTTGTTCGCCGATTATTTACTGAAAATGAAATGTGGATACACCGTTATAAGCCCAATCGTAAAATACAGACAAAACAAAAGACTGTGAAGATAATCTCTGCTCCAAAAAAAAAGCAAAACATATTTTTTTCCCCTTGGGAAAATAATGGCAACAGTTTTTTGAGATAACCATGGACTTATCTTAATCGATGACCTTCTAAGTGGAAGAATTATTATAGGAGTATACTACGTAAAATTACCTGAGAATTGGAAAGAAAAAACTGTGGAAAAATGGAAACATTTGCAGAAAAAAAAAATTCCTTTTCACGAAAACAATGCACCATTTCCCAACTCAGTGTTTGTGATGTCAAAAACCGATCAATTTTGGTTTGAACTGCTTACCTACTCTCTTTACTCACCAGATATAGCCCCAAGTGACTTCTTTCTGTTCCCTAATCTAAAAATTGCGCTCAGAAGACAAAGGCTTTCTCCAAATGAGTAGGCCATCACTTTCATAGAGTAGGCCATCACTTTCATAAGCAATTATTTTGTAGAGAAAGACGTCTTGTACTATATGGACAGGTTAATTAGATGGAAGCATCTCTGGAAGAATTGTGTAAATTTTCAAAGAGACTATGTAGAAAAATTAAAATAAATTTAAAGAAAATATTTCTTCTATCTTTGTTAGGTCTAAACCGTTTTCAACTCATTCTGGTGTATGTATATATATATATATATATATATATTTGCGCACTTAGAAAAGATTCAATGAATCTATCTTATTTAAATACACAAATGTAAATTATTACACTTTGATAATAGTTTCAAGTAAATACATTTTTAAAGCAACCATTAAATTAAAATTACTTACGTTTACCATTTATTATGGAACAATTATACAATTTCTTCCAAAATACTTAAATCCCACTTCTTACCGAAATATTACTTACAGTTTGTTGAAAAACAAATATTAATTATCTTGAATATCATCTGACAAACTATTCTTTTGTCAATCATTATGAAGATCGTAAAATTCTGTCTGAAATGATTCGAATCGATCGTACAAACAACATTCTGCTACTTAAGCCTTAAAGCTCCTCGTATGCTACAGAAACAGCTTAAATGACGCGAATAATGCTTTAAACTGCTTAGGTGGAATGTTCGAGTGCTTTACATAGCATCTTAAAGATTCACAGGTTGTTTAACGCCACATTGATCCTGCTTGACAATTCTAGAGTTCACTCTCAAGGTACTACGATCGTTAGTTGATTCTCTTTTTACGAAGTTTATCATCAAATATTTTGCACGCTTTATTTGGTCTTGATGTCCTGAAGGTAATATAATGACATTTTGCATTGAGCTTTCGATTTCATCGTCTTCGCATTATACGTAACGATTACTTTTCAAGCATGTATACAGATTTAAAAAAAACTGTTAAGGAGAGTTATAAACTCTAAATATGTCTCCATTATTAACATATGGGAACATTGATCACAATGAAAGGATGATTTGGTAAACTTAAAAGCTTTGTTATATTTAAGTTAAAGACGGAAATATTTACTAAAGATATATGTTGATAATTAATTTAATTAATTTCCAGCAAAATATATGGATTCCTGAAAGCAATTCGTGATAATAGATGTAGCGTTTTGGATGATTCATATCCCAAATATGGAAATGGAAAATATACACAGATTTAATTAGGTCAAAATTATTAATGAGAAAAGAGCTTGACTAATGATTACAGTAACGACTCGTTATAATACCACAACAACTAACATAAAATATATTTGCTCAAACAAATTTATTTAATATTTCCACAAAAATTCTAAGGGAATAAAAGTAAATTATGATTTCGAAAAAAATATTTTGGTTGTTATTAAGAAGTGAATTTTAAATTCTGTATATGGATGGTTTTCTCTAATACAGATATTGACGATTTAGTTCAGATTATACAGATATTGACGATTTAGTTCAGATTATACAGATATTTAGTTTGGATTGTAAAATATATATATTTAAATTTCATAAATTCTGTAGTTATTAAAAATGAAGATTTTAAGATATAAGAGATTTTCTTTTCCTTTAGAATATTTTCGATTTTATTTTCATTAAGATTTAGTTCATTATGCACACAAACGAATTAAATATAACCAACTCAATTCATTAAATTGTATAATTTCTATTAAATAATCATAGAACATAATGCCTTGTTTTCAATAAATAAGCATTCTTATTTTTTTAAGTTTATGTAATATTAATATTAAAAAAAAACTTCATAGTTTATAGAGAAATAATTCACATATTTTAGAAACTACTGTAAAATAGTTATATACATAGAAATACAAAATTTGTTCATTTTAAAGCTGTCGAAAATTTATATCATGTCATATGGAAATTTCTTTATAGGATGTAATTTCTATTCAAATAACCACATAATGATGCAAGAATAAGCCATAATTGCAGAAATAAGCCATAATTGCAGAAATAAGCCATAATTGCAGATTAAATACACACTGTAAAATATTAAGAACAAAATTTATTAACTCCATTAGGAAATTTTTGGAACATTTTTCAATTCTATAGATTTCAAATTAAATATATTACATGGATATAAATAATTTGATTTCAATGCAAAATTTCTGTGATATATATATCACATTCGCAATATACTTACTTTTGTGAGGTAAAAAAATAACTCTTTCGTGACTATCTTGACTGATGAAATGAAAGTTAGATATTAATTTTTTATTCTACACTTATGATTACGTTAAAAGTTCCTTTTTACTTTTTTGTTGTTCTATTATATTCATTTTTCATTTTGCATTACTATTTTAGTAAGTTAAAATTTTAACTCGCTTAATAATGTACGCAGACTTTATAATAATCAATTTACTAAGACAAAAATATTTTCATACTTCCATAAATTAGTCAGACAGACTGAATGTTGTTCATAAATAAATTGTCCCAAAACTTTCACGTTCCTTTCAAAACTTAATTCTTCCACCAAATCCACCCTCATAAATATTTCTCCCGCTTAAATTCCTGTCATGTACGTTATCAACGAAGGAAGGAAGAACGACAATGTCTTTCCTTAACTAAATAACACCATACCCATAAATCGTCTTCTAAACTTAACTAACTTGCCCACACATTCTTCGTTCCTGAAGCAACAATATAGTTTTATGCACTGGTGGTGATCTTAACGTACTCACTATATCGTTCTCGTTTACAAAGCTAAATTGCGTTTCCTCACTGGAAGCTGAAGTATTAGTAAATATTCCCAGTACCATGATGTTTGATATAGGATCGATCAGGTAGGGGAAATGCTTAGGTTTATTCCCCTATATCCTACAGTGCTGCAGGATTAGAGCGCAGTTTTCTGAAGAAAAGCGAAGACTCGTTTGTAGATTTCAATACTTTCTTCGATCTTTCTGAGTATTTGTTTTGAAAACTTTGTGTAGACAAAGTTTGTTTTGTGTTCAATATGCCTTGAAGGATTGTTATTGCTTTTCCTTCAGTAATCTCGAATTGATTGGGGTATTGAGTTTGAATTTTTCTATCGTGTTTATCTCAATGTTTAAAAAAAATATGTATCCTAATTCCATGGATTGAAATTATATAACCAAATGTGTCAATTCCTATATGTGGACTATGTACAAAAATATGCATTGGAATTTTTTCATACAATTTTCGTAATAGAAACCATTATGTATAGTTTATACCAGTAAGGATAAATAATAATTAAAACATTAAGCTATTAAGGAAATTTAAAATAAAAATTGTACAGATACATATACAATTTCAAATTTGCAAGCACTTTTTAAAAGATTAAACGTTTATATATATCAAAAGTGAAAAGAAATTCTTAATTAATTTTGGATATAGTGATTACAAAATGATTTTTAATAAAAGTATATAGTTCCTTCTGTCAAATAGAATATAATAAGGAGCATCTCTATTAAAGGGACAATTCTGTTGATCCCGCTCCCTATGAATATATAAAGAGAGCTTAATGTATTTATTTCTTATTAAAGGACACACTATCTTTATGGGCAGTAGAAAAAAATTAAAATATACGTTAGATGTAGAGAAATAAATAAATCTAGAATTACTCTTTATTAGTAATCTTTCGAGATCTAAAAGATAAGATAGTGTTTAGTGAATGATGCAATTTAGTGACAAAGGAACAGACCCTTCTATATAAGGTAAGAAATGAATGGCCCGTTGGGCATCCATAATCAGGAAGTACAACTATAATCGTTTGCTGAAAACCATTTCAAAATAGATGTTTCCTTTTATTCGGAGAAATAAATATTTCTGCAAAAATATTTTCATTAGTTTAAGAATTGGTAAAAAACAATTATTTCATTCAATTTACAACATTTCTTCTAAATGAAACTCGTGGGAACATTTTATTGTAATGCTTATACATATTTTTTGAGCGTAAAAGTTTTTTTGATTTATAGAAATCTTGTTCTGTAAACGGAAATTTATTTAATGATGAAAATTAAAGATTCTTGAGAAAAACTTGATTTATAGTGATTTATGATACTTAGAAGTTGCAGGAGGTTCAGCTCTATATATTCATCAAACAGCCTAAATGTATTTTTTTAAATATTTTTATGTATGATTTTCTTCAGACGTTTTCCCTGAATTCATTGGTGCTTAATATTTACAGCTATTTCGTGAAATATTTTAGTATAAGAAATATTCAATGGTATTTTAACATGGCAACTGACATTCAGTTATATACCGATATGCTTAATGTTTTACTGCTATTTGCTGGAAAAATAACTTTTGAGTCTTCAACAGGTAAATAACACGACAAGATATAATGTTCAGAAATATTTCAAGGAAAAATAGCTCCAACTTCTTTCATTACTTATTCTTTTTTATTCCAGCAGTCTTGTCAATTATAAATTCAGGAACTAATTTCAATAAAAGGGCAGTCGTCAAAAGATACAGTTACTTTCGCTATTCCCATCGTAGCCGATAAAATTAGTATGATTCTTGATGACTTAAAAGGAACTAAAAATTATCAAATTAACATATTAATTAATTTAATTAACAATGTTAATTCACTTCTTAGAATTCCTCTTATTATGGAATCAATCGTTTTGAGAATTAGACAGAGAAAAATTTAAATAGGTTATGTGTTTCATAATTTCATTCGAATTGGATGATTATTTCCAGAAATATTAAAAGAAAACCGTTTGGGGAGGGGGGCAGTACTGATTAACTCATGTACACGTTTGTAGTATTTTTCTCGTATATTAAAATCAGTTGATTGATTGACAATATCAGTAAATAAATAAATTGCTCTTTAACATAAAAAAAAGAGGGAATGTAATTTATTTTTTAATTATTCGAAAGAATGATATGAATATTTGAATTTAGGGTTTTACTGACATCAAGAACCCAAAATATTTAAAACGTCTGTATGGTGCAATTTACTTTTTTATGTAGCTGTATTTAGTAATTCATATTAATAATGATATTTTTTTTTTCATTTCGTACATTTCTTTTAATTGGGAAAGAATAACATATCATTTGCTACAAAAGTTTTTAAATTTTTTGAATGCCATTTATTTTGAAGTGAGTAATATGCTCATTTAATATTAGAAGACCCTAGTTTTATGACCTCATAATTTGAAAGACTGAATAATACTTTATAAAAATCTGCTATTTAGACTAGTTTAAGAGTTTGAAATCAGTCGTATAAAAATA
Organism: Nephila pilipes; assembly: GCA_019974015.1. Lineage (NCBI taxonomy): Eukaryota > Metazoa > Arthropoda > Arachnida > Araneae > Nephilidae > Nephila > Nephila pilipes. The sequence continues at coordinate 7,260 of BMAW01120925.1, read as the reverse complement.
ATTTTTTAATATGAAAAACTTATTTTTAAACATTATTAACATAATTAAGTTAATTAATTAATTCTCGAAATTCTTAATTTAGTTATTTCCCAGACATTAACAATGATACTAACTTGGTCAAGAAGCAACGATAATTGTGATATTCATTTTAGGATCGATCACCTTCGAGTATCCCTTTTAGAATCAACAAAACAGAAGAGCTTACAATAGATATTCTGCGAATAGAAAAATTAATATTTATCAAATCAATGAAAATAATTACCGCAACAATATTTATTTCTATGTGAAATATTATTATTTATGTATGTAATATTATATTTCTATGTGAAAGGAATGAAGATGTTATCGTGTCTATGTTGAAAATATAAATATTTTTTCCAAACTAATATACAATAGAAATCAAGTCTCAGACCCGTTATAACTTGGGTACAAATTTCTTTTTTTGCTAAAAGCTTTTATATACAACATTTTGTATCCTCTAAAATTTGTAGTTGATATATTTTAACTTGTAACAGTTTCAGAATAATTTTAATCATTTAGAAGGAAATTTTAAAAATATTTTACTTTGACACAAATGTTATTAATAATTATGTAATTCAAAATTTCATTTCATACCCTTTTTTTAAATGCAATTAACAAGTTCTTGAAACACTAAACATTTAACTATCTAGATTTTGAAAAATTCATAATTAAAATAAGTAAAAATATTAGTAACAATCAATGCATTGTTACAATTGAAAAGAAAATGGCTTTATCTTCTAAAAATGTACCTCTTACCTCGTAATGTCATAATAGAGACATTTCCCTTTTAAATGCAATTTGTCTATTATAATAGTTTGTTGATTATTGATTCTATTAAATACATAGAGAGGTGAATGTAATAATTATCGAGATGATATGACTTAGAAGTGATTCTCATTGTCTAGACACTACAAATTGGCTTGCTTAAAATTCAGATCATACAATATAATTAGGCTGATTGAAATGATATACTAGTTAAAGGGCTCACTGAAATTGGTTGGGGAACCTTATAATAATATAACAGATAAACCTTTAAGAAATGCTTACGCACCGGTTTGAATTCAATGCATTAAAAAGAGCGGCAATGAAAATAAATATTTGTAAATTAATTGTAAATTAACTATATTGATGGGAGTTAATGCTTAATTATGTGTTACATAAATTTGACATTTGTAAAATGGTGTCTTGAAAATTTATTTTGCTTTAACATTTTCTCAAATAACGGGAAGCAGCAAATGATAAAATAAATTTTCAATGTTCAGTAATTATCAATGCCATCATCAAATCATTTTAATGTTTTATTTTTGAAATACATGATTTTGATCTATGTTGACCTATTTAGTTTAGAAAATAATTGTTTTGTTTATTACAGATGTAACATTAGGAATATTTAAGAATTGGGAATGAAAAGTAAAACGAAATAACTTATTCCCTACATTGATTTTAGAATCAAAAAGGAACAATCAAAATACTTGTAAATCATTAAATATATTTTTTTTTCAAGAATTCAATTATATTTAAAATTATTTTAAAGATACTTTAAAATAACACTGAATTTTATTCTATAATAAATATATTATGCTCAATTATATTTATCAATTAAGATATTTCAAACTTATTTCTAGATTCTTGAAAAGGTCATAAGTAATTTTTTATGTTGCTATACAGCTTAAAAAATCTAACACATGCATTGTTTCATCACCAAATATTACCAAATAATAGTGTGAATTGCATAATAATTTTAATAATAATGTTGTGTATGCCATATATATAAATGACAAAGTCATATATAGTACTCTAAGGAATAGTATTACGACGTCAGACTCATGTGCAATATTAAAAAGACTAATTACACTCGTATATGCTTCCCAGCCATCAAGGATCCAGCAGTAATTGGTAAATAGCTAGCATTACTTTCGCCAAACAATTACCGTTTCCAGAGTACACCAATTAAGAGAGTATTCAATCAAACATGACCTAGTTAACTATGAATCTATGGCCCCAGTATCCCTGCGCAGGGTACTAAAGAGTTATTGGGGGGAATATATAGCCCCAGAGGCTAATTCCCGATATGAGCCCTCTAACATCCGGGAAATAGATCCGGAATGACCACAGTCCGGCCATTGCAACATGTCCTCGAGACTCATTTGACGTGTACGTGAGAGTGTCATTCATCACAGGGGCATTAATATTCATTGAGGGGGAGTGTCAAGCTGCTCTCCAGGTGGTGTCTTTGTGAAAGGGATGCCACTGGAACTGTCAAATGGGATGTTTGGAATTTAATGTGGGCTCTGGTTTGTTTCGAGGAAAATGGTATAAAATACAGTAAGAAAACTAGTTTTGTGGTTAGAGGGTGACTGAATAAATCTGATATTAATTAATAAGGCAAGTTTTTGTTTATTTTAAGGTGATAGCTAATACGTTTTAATTTTTTTTAAATAATTTCTTATGCCAATAGCAGTAATCAGAAGTGAATAATTTTAGAACATTACATAATATTTTTTTTTAAAAAAAGGAATACATTCTTTTGATGATTGATCTGTTAAAATATTTAAGAATTTGTTACAATTCACGTAATGATAATTATAAGTAAATTTTTACTTCATATTATAATATATAATATGAATATATGATAATTATAAGTAAATTTTTACTTCATATTATAATATATAATATGAATATATGATAATTATAAGTAAATTTCCTTCAATAATTTCTAATTAAATATTAAAGCTTCAAAAAGTGATTCAAATTACAATATTTCTAAACACAGATCTCGTAGAATGTTTTATTAGAGCTGTAACGAGGAATATGTTTCATAAGTTGTTTGGAAATCTTTAAACAGAGTGAATGCTTTAAAATATATTAGTAATCAGTCATTTATTTCATAATGACATAATTTATCTATATATCAGAGTGAACATATTATTAAGGAAGTAATATTGAATTATTTCTTTGAAGAAAATTATTTTCTAATTTTTCATTAGTTTCTTATTAGATATATACTGAAGAACCTAACGTTATGAATGACCACATTTACCTTTGAGGAATGAAAGCGGTATACTGGCACAAAGTGTTCGTGGTCACTGCGGTTAAGTATAACAAAAGATGCTAAGGAATGACAGATGTCATTTCGTGGTGTTTTGTACTCTGATCGTGGATAATAATTGAGATATAAGTGAGTTCAACAAAGGGTAGATGTTCTTTGTCCCATGACTGGGAAGGAGTATTTCAAAAAATTGCGCAGTTGGCTGCTTGTTCACGTGCTGCTACATGCAATACCTGCTGACAGTGGATTACTGACAGTGAAAAATTAGTATTCAGACAAATGTTGATCATCATCACCGTATCAAAGACCACGATCGCTATATACCATCGCGTCTGGTGAAGCGCAATGGATAGCATTTCATTGCTCAGTTGGTTACAAATTTTAATGCAAGATAGACCAGAAATATCTTAACGCTCACAGCTCAGAGAACTTTGTTATATATGCGATTCTTCTTCCTCGGATTCAACAAGGTACCATTGTTGACGTCATACAATTGTGTGCAAATCCAAAACTCCATTGAACACCACCAGGATCATAAACATGTTACGTGGTCAGGCTAATCCCGATTTATCTTGCATTTTTTTGATGATATGATCCGAATTCGTCGGCTTTGAGCTGAGGAACATATATACCAATGCACGAAGAGCAATACTCAGGCTGATAGGGATTAAGTTATGCTGTAGGACATGCTTACAAGGTCTGCCTAGGCTTGTCCGACCTCATGATTCAACACTTCGTAGTTTAATGACCTGACGGATCTGTTTTTAGACATATGGTACACGTTGTCCATGTGAAAAAGTACTAGGGTAAAACATGGCGTTCATGCCATGATTTGCGATGCATTAAAGTGTTTGCAAGATTTACTGTGGGATCCGCTAGGCTCTATGTCATAGGTCAAACAGTATGTTTATATATACGAAAGTGGTTCAACAAGTACACGTTTTGAAAGTAGATGACATCACTAAGGTAAATTGTTGAAACCATTGGGTGTTGCGATCTGTTGAAAGAAGCAGAAAAAAAAATCTGACATTGATTCTTAAATTAGTTTTGATTTAGTAGTCAGTTGCTGCTAAATCAAAATTTGATTGCTGCTGCTACGATTTATCGACTTTATTTTGAGACGAGTTGTTGCCGGTGGTGAGACTTCGATTCGTCATTATTTACAGAAATGGAGAAAAAAATCGAAACATTGAATTGCTTCTGATAAATATTTTCCAATAGAGACAAATATAGTATCATCGGCCGGGAACATTTTGAAGAAGAATTTTCAAGAGCAAAAAGTATCATGATCACTAATATGAATAACTGGTGTCTAAGGAGCCATGATGTTTACCTAAGCAAAGTGCTTTTGATGCTATGAACATCATCTCATGGAATTTCTATGGACTTAGAGAATTTAACTGTTATATTTTTGTCAATCATTACTGCTTCAGGAAAATATATAAAGGCAAAGGAATTGTAAAGAAATTTAAAACATATTTTTTAAAAGAAACTGAATCTTGTACATAACACCAAACTATTATCATCTACAATATTTTACTTTTCTTACATTTAGAGTTATGCATCTATTTTTAAATTAATATTTGAACAAAAAACATTCCAATATCTATTCTTGGATAAACATTTGCGAAGAATTCGATCATATGATTTCGAATAATTTATTTTTATCAAACTGAAAAGTAAACTTTTTAGAATGCATATAATTGGAGCAACAATGATTATTTTTATAACTAATTAAATTACTTTATCAAAATTTCAACAAGCCGTTCATTTAATTAAATAAATACAAAATTTGCTTTTGCATAACATAAAAATATTTTAATTAAAAATGTATTCTTTGTATGTTTGGATCCAGAATTTAATTCAAGGAAATCTAATTTAATAATTAAATAAAGTTTCAAAAAGCCTTCGCAAAAAGATTAAACTTATTGTTAATGTAAATAGAACTTTTTATTAAAAATTAATTTCTAATATATCGTATTTTAAGTATAAGAGAGGAGAGAGAGATAAGAATTTTCTTTTTGAAAATCACCTAACTTAAAGGATTTGCCTACACACTATTTTTTTCTATATTTTTATTCACATTCCTTCCTAACTTTACCTACAGAATAATTGAATTTCTTCTATTTAACGTCAAAACTTTATGGACTACAAAAAAGTTAGTTTCCTCGGGATATTGTCATTTTCAATAACCGTGAGTGATTAAATCCTGAACGTTATTACATAAAAAAATAAAAGAAATCCGTGTAATCCCTTAAGATGATAATCTTGAACCTATTATTTTTTACATGAATAAAAATATTTAAAAAAAAGCTATGTGATAGAAAACTAATTGAAAAATCGACAAAGAATAGGTTTCTCTCTCTCTCTCTCTCTCTCTCTCTCTCTTTTTTTTTTTTTTATTTTTTTTTTATTAAGTCTGATCAACTTGTTTTCTTAAACGGATATCATGCAAATTTATTTCTTATAAATATTTAGAAGCCCTAAATTAAGTTTTTTTTTTTTTTTTAATTTTTATATCATCATATGAGTATGTAACATATTATCTACGTTACATTGATTTTTATATGAACAAAGCAATGTATCAGTTTTAAGATGATAGAAACTTCCTACTGCCTTTACTCTTGATACATTTTTTTTAAAAAAAAAAAAAAAAAAGTGTAAATAGCTGCTTTTCCTTTAAGGGGTATAAAAATTGTATCAAATTTTGAAATTTTTATAAATATTACATTTATCCCTTATTAAAATTACATATATCCATTATTTCGTTTATTCGCATTTTACACAATGGTTTTGGAGTTTGACTTAAAAATTGGTTTAGAAATACTACAAAAAAGAGGATGATTACTTATTTTAATTATTCACTTAATTTTGGTTTAGTTTTTATGATAAAGTTAACCAAATTTTATTTAAAATATCAACTCTTGAAGCGCTATCAATAGGTTAATTTAGGCATCGATTACATTATTATTAGTAGTATTTAAATTCTTTTTCACTAGAACTGTATTAAATATTAAAAGAAATAAAAAGTAGAATCATGCAAAATTTTAAGAACATTTTTTTCAAGATGTTTTTATTTCTTATTCAATTTAATTTTTATTGCTATTGAGTTTTGATATTTAAAATATAATTCTACTTTTCTTTACTTTCAAATATCTCCACTCTCCTCAAAGTCAATTTTCTCAAAAGTAAAAATAAAACACTTCCTTTTATAAACTTCCATAAGAATATGCAATATATATATATATATATATATATATATATATATATATATATATATATATATATATATATATATATATATATACCCACAAGGAGTATTCAGTTAAAAAGGCGCGAAACGTAGTAACAACGTAACCGTTATCATATTTATCTATACCACTTGGAAGAACGTAGCAAGACATCTTGGGATGTTAATGGAGTTTCTGGCGATGATCGGAGCATGCGCGGGCGCCCGCATGAACAGGAGAGAACAGAGCTCTTATAAAGAGTATCATCCAATTCACGCGGCAATGCGTGTGAGGACGTGAGGACGTTCACATTACACATTTTGACCATAGAGGAATAGCGAGATGTTATTCGATATCTGAGAGAGGAAGGTGTTAAGCCGATTGCTATTCATCTCTGGTTGGTGAACGTATATGGGGAAGACTGTGTGTCTCCAGGGTCACACTGGAGGAACTGGCCAAGGTCAAGTGGGTCCTGCTTGACGATCAACCCTAGAGCCAGGACATGTCGCCCTGCGATTTCCATGTGTTTGGTCCCCTATAAAAATATCTGAAAGGGAATGCTTCAACCCGGACGACGAACTCAAGGATCCTGTGAAGGACTGGGTCTCGTCACGGCCACAGGATTTCTGGGAACGAGGAATCATTCAGCTCGTTAAGAAATGGAATCGTTGAGCTCAGGCCTATGGTGTGTACATTAAATAAAGTCTTCATTTATACCTACAGTGTCGTTTCGCACCTTTTCATTTGAACACCTCTTG